>NW_021011580.1:996382-1182470 GCF_003987935.1 Bombyx mandarina
GCCTGTTATTGAACATGGTATGAGAAACAGGTTCCACAAGGTTCGTCAGGACTGTATTTTGATACACAACTGCATTCGTTTTTACACCTTTCTCACAAAAATGTACCTCTGTTAAGCCCCAATAAGAAACTCCCAACCATACCATGAGCGAGGATGGAAAATGACCTCGTTGGACACGCGGAATACGGTTGCTCGCTTCTTCACTACTGTGTGCGTACACCTTATCAGTTTGTTTGTTGTAGCTCTCTTCTACGGTAAAAATTTTTTCATCCGAAAAAAGAATTTCCCGATATTTTTTTCCCGCGTACCGCTTCAACAAAACGCGGCATCTCTTCAGTCTCAGGTCTATTAGACGAGCATTCAAACGATGTCCTGTTTTTCTTCGATATGCCGGAAGCCCTAGTCTTCATTTAACACCCTTTTCACCGTGGTTCTGCTTAACCCCATCTGAAGGGCCAACAGTTTCTGCTTACGTTTGGGATTTCTTTGAATTCGCGCCTTCACAGCTTTTATCACTGCTGGAGTCCTAACAGACCGAGGGCGAATACTTCTTGACCTGTCATCTACACTAGAGTCTTCATTGTATCGTTTGATGATACGATAAGCGAATCTTTTGGTTATATTCAAATTTTTCAGTATGTTAAAAATTTGAATTGGCGCGTAACCGCAACGATGCAACGCAATAACTGCAACACGGTCTTCTTTAAGCGTCCACTCCATATTTAAAAATGAGTAAAATTCTAAAAGTATACATTTTTATTTTCATGAACAATTCGAAATTCGAATTCAATAAACTTTTTGTGGCCAGCATTCTAAAAGAAAAGTTATTACTGTGTGACAATACTTATGACCTGACTAGGTATATTGTTTCTGGTAATTTTAGGTAAGTTACTTGAATCGCATCCTTCAACTGGTATATATATATATACATGTTTTTTGAACCAACATCTCAGCAGAAATTTTAGGTCGCAACCGTTAAATTAACCATTAGCTTTTTCAGACGAATAAATTTTGCATATAAATATAGATAGATAATTTTCCTGCAACTCAAAAATTGTTGCAAAGATTTCGAACAAGCTTTGTATATTAATTAACCTTTTTTTTTCTTTTTTTTCGGTCCGGGGGCCGAACCTCCTTCGAGGTCCCCGCGCCTAGGGGGCGCGCGGGGTATGTGAGACTCAACGATCTGCAGGTGTTAAGAGCAGATCGCGGGCCCAAGGATTTTAGGGCCCACCCACTAAACGACTCCCCTGCACTCTTACACCCGACGTCCGATCTCCGTCCGGGGTCAGAACCCGTTCAGAGTAGGGGGGTTCCCGCGGTCAACACTACAACCAGACACGCGGCGCCACCCCGAGGACGCCCGACCGAGGGGTCGTCNTGAGACTCAACGATCTGCAGGTGTTAAGAGCAGATCGCGGGCCCAAGGATTTTAGGGCCCACCCACTAAACGACTCCCCTGCACTCTTACACCCGACGTCCGATCTCCGTCCGGGGTCAGAACCCGTTCAGAGTAGGGGGGTTCCCGCGGTCAACACTACAACCAGACACGCGGCGCCACCCCGAGGACGCCCGACCGAGGGGTCGTCGAGGCGATAGTCGACGACCAACGACGTCGGTCTCCGCGGTACGGCGGCCCTACCAGGCCGCCCGGGCGGTGCCGCTGGTGTTCCGGGATACCCCGCTGGGCCAGAACCAGCCTGCCGGGTCGGAACGCGATACACCCCCGACCGGGTTGCTCTTCAACAGTATGTTCGGCGACGACAGCGACGACGAAAATGCGGAACGCATCGCAGTCCGCAGCCGCCGCGCCGACGCGCCGTCCCGTCCTCCTGGTGCCAGCGCGCTAGAGTGACGGTAGCGTGCGGCGCAGCCTCAACCCCTTAAGTCGCCCCGTGACCATCACCGGGAGGAGACTGCCTCCCTCATAGGGTATATTAATTAACCTGAATTAACGTTAGAATACTTTTGTTATTATTATTTTTTTGAGTATACGTATTTGTATGGTTGCTAGATAGCGGAGGAACTGGGGATACCTATCAGCGACGCACTCCACCGGGCTGCAAGGCGGGATCGATGGAGACAGTTGGTTGATGAAATCGGACGGAGTCACGATCCTCAGCAGTGAGGAACCGATCGAAGAGAGAGAGAGATGGTTGCTTTGTACGAAACAAAACAACGTAATTTATTTATTTATGAAATTTCACTATCTCGTCATCATCATCATCATCATCATCAGCCCACAGTCGTCCACTGCTGGACATAGGCCTCTCCCAATCCACACCACTGAGCCCGATAGATTTTATCTATTCGTAATAAAATCTCGAGAGCAAAATAACATTACGCGTCGATAGAACCAATAATCGATCGCCCACAATTCTCATTTCAACAATTGGAAAATTAACTCTTCAAACTATCAGAGCGAAACGTGACAAAGTCTGAACAGCTAAAAAAATTCATCTGAAGATGCTGTGATCATAAAAATAATAAAACAATGGTTTCGTTTATAATTTACGCCTTTTAAAACCATGATACAATACTTAGTTTTATATTATCGTTAACAAATCCCAACTACGTGCCTCAGTATAATCACACGGATAACGGAGGCGTGCCCATCTCATTCGTAGCGAGTTTATCTATGAAGGCTTTTTTAAAACTCTAGTCTGTATCTTGAATGTTTAATACCTCTCAGGAAATTTGTGACAGAGATAGAAAGAGAGAGAAATAATGTTTCAATGCTTGTTTCTCTGTTCGACTATTAACCAAATAATAACGGTTAAGAGACTTCTTAAATTCTCTGTCTCCCTGTGAAATAATTATAACTTCACTAGCGACCCGCCCTCGCTTCGCTTCGGAAGCTGTAATTTATTATTGATTTCTCCACTATTTCATGAATGTTATTATACATATAAACCATCCCCTTCAATCACTCCATCTATTAAAAAAAAACGCATCAAGATCCGTTGCGTAGTTTTAAAGATTTAAGCATACATAGGGACAGACAGGTATAGGGTCAGAGAAAGGGACTTTGTTTTATACTATGTAGTGATTGTACAACTAACGAAACATGAGTATTTGTGTTAGGGATTTTATTAAGTAGACAATAGAGCCTCTAATAGGAATCAGGAGCTTAAAAAGAAAAAACATAACCACTCAAGTCACGAATATCGGTAAGTAAATTTATCGTAGTAAAACGATAAAAAACGAAATATCAAACACGCACCGTAATTTTCCTCAAATGCATAACGGTTCGATCGCTACGTATCGGTTCCCGGGCAAAAGGAAATTGCCATGTTATGTCTCAATGGGATCAGACGGTGACATCAACTGTTGCTCCTCTATCGATTCCGCCTGTCCTGAACTTCGAAAACAACGTAACCAATATTTTATAAAAAATGCGATTTCTTATTGTTGGCCTTCATAATATTTTATAGTATTTGGACGACAAATTAGTTAACATACTTACATTATAACTATAATTTATAATCCAAATATATTATAATACCTTTATTATTTTATTTCTTATTCTTATCTTATCTTCAGACGTCTACAGATTCCTTTTAAAACAAGCTGAGCGCTTATAGAAAGTGTTAATAGCAGATCTGCTAAGTCCTGGANTTGTTGGCCTTCATAATATTTTATAGTATTTGGACGACAAATTAGTTAACATACTTACATTATAACTATAATTTATAATCCAAATATATTATAATACCTTTATTATTTTATTTCTTATTCTTATCTTATCTTCAGACGTCTACAGATTCCTTTTAAAACAAGCTGAGCGCTTATAGAAAGTGTTAATAGCAGATCTGCTAAGTCCTGGATTTTGACAGCCGAATATGATTTCCGTGAAAGACGCATTTCGACCCCGCCTATTTCTGCCGTGAAGCAGTAATGCGTTTCGGTTTGGAGGGTGGGGTAGCCGTTGTAACTATACTGAGACTTTAGGACTTATATCTCAAGGAGAGTGGCGCATTTACGTTGTAGATGTCTATAGACTCCAGTAACCACTTAACACCAGGTGAGCTGTCAGCTCGTCCACCCATTTAAGCAATAAAAAAAGCTGTAAACCATACCTTCCGGCTGAATGCACCATCCAAATCTGTTTTGCTTTTTAAAAGTAGTTTAGTGATAAACACACCGAAAACTAATCTATAAGTGATATGTATCGTAAGTAAACCCTTTTTAGGAGACATAGCTCACTATTGTTCACATTCCTGTTTCGAAATGATTCCATTATTTCAGTAACGTTCAGACGTTAGCTTAATGCCGGTCCTCACCCTTATCAAATAATACCCTAACAGTTACAAAACTGTAAACATATTACCATGTTTTGAAGTTAAAACCAAAATTCACGAATACTTTAGAGTTCGTATTGTTAGGATAAGTCGTAATATTGCCAAACATTGTAACGGTATTCAGTATTCTTCGAGGCTTGCACGAATTAAAAATACTTCAAATTTTTCACTGTAGACCTGTTTTATAGTAACTAACTTGATCGGTTATCTCTAGCAGAGGTAAAGCTAAGTCACTGCTTGGCACTTGGGACACTTTTCAAACCTCGTTTAAAAAAGGGCAGATTTGAATTTGAAAGATTTAATTATTACTTTAAAACAAATCATTGATTATGCAATTAAGTAGCCACTTAATATCATAGCGGAGTTTCAATAATAAATCGACTCTAACAATAACAAATCCGAAAATACCAAATCTACAGGGATTGAAATAAAATCAATATATAGACTCGTTCCTTCATATACATTTAACTCTAAGCTAAAAGAACTCATAGAATATTACAACAAATAAATTATCTTGTTACGCGTCTTCGTATATTCAGAGAAAACGTTACCCAACTAATGTACATTGTAAAGGTAACAAACAACACACAATCAAACTAACGCCCGACCGCAATTTGTTTGAACATGAGATATGTTCACTGTGTTCGCACGTAGAAAACTATCTAACCACGATTAACATTAGGAATTTGTTTTTTATTTTAATTTTATTGCTTAGATGGGTTGCTATTGGAGAAAATGTTACAGGAGCCCATAGATATCACGACGTGTGTGCCATCATCCACCTTGAGACACGAAGTCCAATGATCTTTTGTATTGTATAACGACTATTGCACCCTTAGAACATATACTTAGTCTGCCCATAAATACTGTTACAATTAAAAATAAACAAAATATTACATTTGAATTTGGAATCTGTCATTTTTATATGATTGCTCATTGAGTTTTCTCATTTTGGCGCCAATACAATTTACAATTTTTTGCGATATTAAAATGGAGTGGGGTGATAAAGAGAACCGAATCGCTGTGATTGCATTATAGAAAGTAGGTATGGAGCCAAATACAATTTTAAAATCTCTCCATACGCTTGGTATTAGTAAAATGTTTGTGTACCGGGCTATTAATAGGTGCAATGAGACCTCCTTTGCTTGTGTCAGAAAAAGATCTGGCTGTCCACGTAGTGTTCGTACGAAAAAGGTGGTCAAAGCGGTAAGGGAAAGAATTCGAAGAAATCCTGTCCGAAAGCAAAAGATTTTATCTCGAGAGATGAAGATAGCACCTAGAACCAAGTCGCGTATTTTAAAAGATGACTTAGGACTTGCAGCCTATAAGAGACGTACTGGTCATTTCTTAACTGATAATTTAAAAGAGAATAGGGTGGTAAAATCGAAACAACTACTGAAGTGGTATGCAAAGGGAGGTGATAGAAAATGATTGTTTACGGATGAGAAATATTTTACAATTGAACAACATTTTAACAAACAAAATGACCTTATTTATGCTCAAAGCTCTGAGGAAGCTTTCCAATTAGTCGACAGAGTGCAACGTGGGCACTATCCGACTTCAGCGATGGTTTGGTGGGGTATTACCTATGGAGTGACTGAGCCATACTTTTGTGAAAAAGGTATCAAAACATAGGCACAAGTGTATCAAGATACCATTCTTGAGAAGGTTGTGAAGCCCCTTAACAACACCATGTTCAATAATCAAGAATGGTCCTTCCAGCAAAGCTCGGTCTACGCAGTCTTGGTTGGAAACGAACGTTTCGGACTTCATCAGAGCTGAAGACTGGCCGTCGTCTAGTCCCGATGTTAATCCGCTGGATTATGATTTATGATCAGTTTTAGAGAGTACGGCTTGCTCTAAACGACATGATAATTTGGAGTCCCTAAAACAATCCGTACGGTTGACAGTGACAAAATTTTCGCATGGAAGGAGTGCGTGCTTCTATTGATAACTGGTCTCAACGTTTAAAGGACTGTATTGCAGCCAATGGAGACCACTTCGAATAAGCTTTTCATACTTTAAATTGTTTTATATTTATGTATTAAACTAACACACTGTAAAAGTAATAAATGTTATTTGCAATAGAATTTTTTCACTTTTATTGTAACAGTATTTATGGCCAGACTAAGTATAAGTGACATGATTACTTTATTGTGTATATACTTTTTCAGTCCCAGTGTATTATTGAAGTCAGTAAAGTCATTTTCCAAGACTCAAATTACTCTATTATTATTGTTGGTATCTATTATTATAGGGTGTTGCGATTTTGAAAAGGACGTGAAGGAACCACATCGAACTATTGGTAATAGACTATTTTGTATTTGTAGTGGGGTTGTGGTTCGGTATTTGCTACCACATTAGTGGGCAAGTTACACTGAGAAATAAGTCAAACACGCTATTTTACAAACACTCATAATATTCCAAAAGAACATAGTCTGTAGTTTATCTCAATAATAGAACGAAGAAATAGGAGTTAAAGCGCTAAAAGATAGCATATATAATTTGAAGGTATTATTTTAAACTAAACGATATATCGGTGCGTGAGTGATTTCGACTGTCTTCTCGTAACACCTGAGTATCCGGGAATTCCGATCGCGCCCGATGAGGCCCGAGTGCACATCTAAAACGTGTCATTATTGCACGCTACAGCTATGAGCACAATTGAATATCCATGGGCTGGGTTTTAGTAGGTTATTGCTGCAACTTGGTCATGTATTTGCTTATTATCCGTGGCCAGTCTTGTGGTCATCATACGAGACTTCTCATCGAACCGTTCGTTTCGTTATCGAGTCGAAGGAACTCGCTCACTCCCGTGTCGAATCTCGACCGGAGTCCCCCAAACCTTCATTCTTTTCCTGCTACTTTTCAGCTTATAAATTAACGACATGCCCCGGTCACCGGCAACCCAGTTAGCCCTTTTCGCTGATGACACGGGTATTTACTACTCGAGTAGGAAAGTGCTGCTCTTCTACAGTAGGCTTCAGATCGCGGCCAACAATTTAAGACAATGGTTTCGTAAGTAGTGCTTCGAAATCAACCCCACGAAAAGCCCAGCTGTGTTCTTTAAAAGGGGTCGTCCTCCACTAGTGGCTAGTATCTCGTTCCGAATTAGGCGGTAACTCCATTTCCGCAATCAAAATATTTGGCCAGCCCATACCGTGGGCCTCGAAAGCTAAGTACCTGGATAGAGGGATGAAATTCCATCTTCATATAAAAACAGTCGGCGTTCCTACTCGGTCGACTCTACCCAATAAGTTGCAAACGAAGTAAATTGTCCCTTCGTAACAAGTTAACACTTTACAAGATTTGTATACGTTTCATCATGACCTATGCGAGTGTGGTGTTTGCTCACATGGCCCGCATACATTTAATTCCCAGGTCATCCAGTCTCGTTTCTGCCGTATGGCCGTCGAAGCACCTTATTACTAGAGGAATGTCGATCTTCAAGACGACTTAAATTTAGTACCGATACGGAAGTATCTTAAGGAAGCGTCAGAACGCTACTTTAATAAAGCGGTGCGGCACTATAACGCCGTAAAGCCGCCATCACCCAAAGTTTTAGTTCTCTTAAGTTGAGCCCGTGAGATCATCTACTGTAGCATCCAAGTAAACCAGTAATTAGATCAAAAATGCCGATAGAGTGTTTTTCAAATTTACGAGCCTCTATTATTTGGTCCTGAACACCGAACATAAAACTCTCCCCTCACAGCATCCACTAGTATTATTATTAACAAGCATTTCACTCGAATTCACATTTTGATTGATCCTTCCAGATTTCTCTAACAAAAATCAGTGGTTGTAATTAAAGAACGCCCGCAACACAGATAATGAATAAACAGCAATCAAAACATAATCTTGGAGGGGAGTCGAAAAGTTTTCATAGGGTTAGCACTCGGTCGCGAAGTTGAGGGAACTTCAATCGTACTTTAAACGAGTTAATCCCGTTTTATTAAATGTTGATGCTCACTGCGGCCACTGAAAATCTCATTTCGCTGTACTAACTAGGAAAATTATTGGAGTTCCGTAAGTTTGTCTATTAGTTTGAAAATTCTTTGTTTACATTTAGCGACATAACATTAAACCCATTTAATGAAACAAATAAGTAATTAGTTTTTCGTAGATATACGTATGCATAGCTGCATATATTTATTATGTATTAATGTATTGTTCAGACGCAATGGGAGAGGTTTTAAGAATATTTTTAGCTATCACAAGAAATGCTACAGTTGGAAATAATGTTTTCAAAACTAAGCCGAGTATTCAATCAAAGGATGACATGATAGTAGTATGTTCGGTTATTAATCAGAGCATTCTTAGCGGAGTATGTTACCATGATCTTCTTCATGTATTTTATAAAAACCACTTTCATTGTGCGTCTGCAGTGGTAATATTTTCAGCTTATCTTTTTACTTAACTTTTTCTGCCTCTTGAACACCCATGACAGGATGCGTTGTTAGCATCCGCGGATTAGTAACCCCTGTCTAGCGCAGCCTTGAAGTTTTGCGCACGCATTTGATAGTCAGTAGTTGTTATTTCAAAGCAATAGAGATTTAGATTATAGTTCTGTCTCCATTGACATCCATCCATGTCTCCAATCCATCTAAGGAAGAGAAGAGGTAGTTGGAGTTGAGGTGTATTTAGACTTCAGTAGTCATTTAGCATTCGATGGGCCGTGAGCTCATCTACGATTGTAAAAATATGAAAGTACAAATGATTTAGAGAATCAAGTTGAATGCATAAAAAATCTGTTTCTTTCAATCTCTTCTTAAAAAACAATCCTTGAATTAGCGCTAATGACATCATGATTATTTCGGGGTGCGTTGTCAGTACATTTTTTATGCATTCACGTATGCGCGGCAGTTTTAAACAACCCGCATTGAAACTTAGTTTTAAGGGGGTAGTTAAAAAGCTTTACCTTGTACGACACAATTTTTAATGTCTAATTTTAAACGTACTTTGCACGACTAGGTGATAGATATTCTACTATTATCTAAATTTGAAATACAAGATATAGAACTTTTTTCCGACAACGCGAGGAATGAAGTTGTGTGATATTTTATCCCATGTCATCTCATCTCATTTCATTTCAGTTCACTCCATATTATAATTTTTCATAAAAATAAGAAATTGGAATAAGGATTAGGTCATCCTAAAGGTCTTAGTTACCAGATCATAAAATCCCTTAAAAAAAGCAAGATATGTAATGCATCGGTTTTTGCTTGACATATTATTTCGTCCAGATCCTTGGGAAAAAAATTGCCTCGACTTTTTGTATTTCAAGATATTCGTATAAAGTAATAGGTTAATTTTCACGAAATCGGTTTACGTTGCTATTTTCGCTCTTACTGTTACATTTTACATGACCCCACGGTGTCATATCTCGAGATTGTTTTCCGGGATCTCGTGGAATTTGAGGAAAAACACCCTCAAAATCTCTGAAGTAACCTTCAAGTTGAAGATCCCAATATGTTGCATGTATAATGTAAACATGAGTAACTTGACTATGTCTCTGAAATTTACAGTAGAAATAGGTGGAAAAAAATTAATGTAAGAGTTCTCTCAGTACTTCAATTAATATTAAAAAAAAACAAGTGGGATTTACGCTTGAAAATTATATCAATTATAAAAATTCCTTTTAGAAAAATATATCTGAATTGAATTATCTCATAGCGTTTTACGATTAAGCCATCGATTTACTCACAGGAATGATTACGATAATTAAAAACATCTAAATATCCACGTGTTTTATCTTACTGTTAATGTCTTCCATCACGTTTTTCACATTATCGCGCACAGTATCAAATAAGGTGAACAAATGATGGAGATAAGACCGGCGCCGGCGCGCTCGGCCTGAATAATTTCCGCTGCGTCAATCAAACGTCCCGTTCTGTCTGTCCATTTCTACACACGTCCACTAATGAGTTCGCGAACCCTATTCCATCTAGATTGGTAGCATATGAGGAAGGCGTGTTTTTTTTTTCACACAAGTTTCAACGACGTATCGACTTTATTCTGAGACGCTGCATAATAAATAAAGGAATTAAACTCATCTCATTAATACAATATGTTAAAATAGAAAATAAAAATTATGAATGTTATAATATAATAATTAATAATTTTTTATATATATATATATATATATATATTTTTTTTTACTAACAATCACGCCACGTTAACTGATCCCGTGATAAGTTCGTAAAGAACTTGTGTTACAGGTACCAGATAACGGAGATAAATGTAAGATTTTTATTATACACATACATATATTTAATATACATCCATAACCCTGGAAAAGACATTTATATTTATCATACAAATATCTTCCCTTGGCGGGATTCGAACCCGCGACCCCCTTGTGTAGTGACCATGTCACTTACCACTACACCAGATGGCCGTTGTTATATATATGTTATATATATATATATATATATATATATATATATGTTCATCAGGAGGAAACTTAAAAAAAGATGGTTTTTAAAATTGTCTACAAGAAAATCATCGATCATCAGGAATTAATTTCCAAAACAAAACGTTTTTTTTGTTTTTATTTTCAGGTCGGTCCGGTCACCTTCTAATAAATTTGGTCGAAATTAGCAAAATTACTTCGCTGTATCTAATAAAAAATTTAAAATCGTGTTTTAAGCACCAAATGTGAAGTCTAAAGACTAAGTATTGCATATTACAACCCTACTATTGGCATTGTAAGTTAGTATACTATGTAACGTTATTATATCGGACGATACTGTACTAGGTTCATTACAATTAAAAATATGTAGTAATTTATGATTTGTACTAAATTTAGAGAAATAAAGCCCGAACATAAACGATCTCCCTTTTTAAGTTATTGAGCTAAGGTACCTGTGCTCTTGCAGTGGCGTGCTTCCATGCCAGATCCCGTAGATTCGATTCTAAGAGCGTAACATTATTTAAGATTTGTTCAAATAAATGTACGTTATACAAATTCTATTTTTAATAATGAATTGGCAGACTACGCGTATTTAAGCTTGTATACTCCTAAAATTAAAAAAATCTATATATTAATAGGTGAAGCAAAAACTTGGTATTCCTTTTTACGAAAATTGCGCGGACGGGGGAGTATGAAATTTTCCACACTTATAGAGAATATAGAGAAGAAGTGCACCATGCTAATATTTTTTTAAAATAATGCATAAAAGATACATTAAATCAATAAAGAAAACATTACACACACTACATACCATGTACCTGACGCACACACGCATGCATACTGTTTATTGTCAAACTTTTGTTCTTGACGTCTGTTGTCAAATTGAGAATAGATTAAATATTGTTTGTCTTTGTTAATATTTTTTATAGTGTAGCCTTGGCGAAATTTGTGATTATAGAAGTATAAAATACAATCATAATAGTGTACAAACTTACAATTCCAATTAATTATAGTCGAATTTCGCCTACTGCGGGACCTCTAGTATAATTAAAACGGTCAGAAACATGAAATGAGAGCTATCAAAGTGGCATTCGTTTTTCGTTGTATCGTCATATTTGTAATACACCATTGTTCATTAAAACAAAGATTTCCACGATTTGGGTTGAAAAAGCCCCGCAACAATTTCTTCTTTATGTTTCGCGAAAAGTGTCGAAGCCTTTTACTATTTCTTTATTAGCGTCGAAGTTTATAGGCTAAGAGTGTCGGCTGACCGCAAGAGGCGAGCCAAGTCGGAAACATTAAGGTTCCATCAGCGGCCATATTTTCCGGCGAGCGCTGAATTTTCACGGAGGCCGGAGCCGGCCGGCAACTCGACACGCCTTTGCACTCAGACACTGGCGGATAGATAGTACGGAATTGGGTACCGTATTGCCTCATCTCGCCAATATTTTCACACACTACGCTTCGATACAAGACGTGCAAGAATGACCAGTCACGTCTAATGATTACGATTTGTAACTTACCGTAATTTCGAGTACTGTACTGTCATAAGTCAATTTTTACTACTGGTGTAGTGAGTTGGAATGATTAGGTATTAGGCCCAGCCTATTTCTCTCGAGTGGCAGTCATGTATTCTAAAATTCTACAACTACAATTAAGATTTCAATCTCGGAATCTCAAGATGAGTGGCAGCATTCACTCTGCAATGGCAATGACTTTAATTTTGAAACTATAGAAAATTCTAATCGCCTTATGAGAATCTTCTGTTTTTATTAAATAATATCTATCAATGCACATTCTAAAAGTAAACTGCAATAGTGCTTGACTTTTTTATTTTTTATTGCTTAGATGGGTGGACGAGCTCACAGCCCACCTGGTGTTAAGTGGTTACAGGAGCCCATAGACATCTACGACGTAAATGCGCCACCCACCTTGAGATATAAGTTCTAAGGTCTCAGCATAGTTACAACGGTTGCCCAAACGCATTACTGCTTCACGGCAGAAATAGGCGGGGTGTTGGTACCTACCCGTGCGGAATCACAAGAGGTCCTATCACCAGTAAACAAGAGATGTAAAATAAATTTCTAAATGTCTAGCTCGTAATTTTTTTAAACATTAAAATAATTAACAATGAGAATTAGGTGATGAGCACCATAGAAATAACTGTTAGCTTTATTATTAAGAACAGTGGATATAAAATGTAGATCGCATATTTCCTTGCTCAAAACGGCTCTCGAAGAAAATGACACCTTTGGGCATCTTTGTCGCCCAACAAACGCCCCGTGAAATTGAAACAGACCGGACCATATCCCAGAAAATTCAGAGCGGCAAATTCTCCCATTTACATTCTTTTAATCCGGAGAAGGATTGCTATTTTTAATTCAGTAACAAAACTAAGATTACATAATATATTAAATATCAAAATCTAATCTCAGTACATTTTAGTTTGCATGATTGATGTCCATAAAATGATAATGTTGATTTTAGTAATGTAAGTTAATGATGAAGTATATTTTATTAGATCTTAAACATCATTTGAAATTATTTTGAAATGCGCCTCAATAAATTTTTTGTAATTATTACGTGTCTAAAATAACCAAATATTAACTAACAAAATTTTCCTACGTAAAGCTCTTTTTGCTGTGACAGTGTAGCAGCAGTAGAGGTCTTTTGGCTGATAATAATAAAAGATCTCATTGTATTGTTGAGTCACGGGAAAGAGCGAAATAGAACACATTCGGCAGTGGCTTGGTTCTGTCCCTGGCATTGCTGACGTCCATGAGCGACGGTAACCACTCACCATCAGTTGGGCCGTATGTTGGCCTTGGTGGCGCGCTACCACCACTTTAGCGCGCCGCCAAGGAGAAAAATCCTCGATATTGAAAAGAGCAACCGGTTGGTGGAGTATCGCGTCCCGACCTGGCAGGCTAGTTCTGGTCCAGCGGGCTATTCTGGGATACCAGCGGCACCGTCTGGGCGGTCTGACGGGCTGCTGTATCGAGACGGCCATCATTTCAGGGCCTTCGATTCGCCTTGAAGGCTCCGTCAGCCGGGCATTCTTGGGGTGAGCTGCACTGTCTGGTTGTAGTGTTGACCGCAGTAACCCCCTCTTACCTCATCAGGGTTCTGACCTCGGAGGGGATCGGGCGCTTAGGCGAAGAGTGCAGGGGAGTGGGTAGGGCCCTGAAAACCATCCTTGTACCCGCGGTCTCGCAGTCGCGGACCAGTTCCACATACTCCGCGCGCCCTCTAGGCGCGGGAACCTCGTAGGAGATTCGGCACCCGCCCCGAAAAAAAAAAAGAATAAAATGTTAACACACTTTGTCTAAACACTGTTTCCAGTTTCAATCTCTGGTCTATTTGCTTTTCATAATAAAAATGTAATCGGAAAATCGTATTTCTTCGATTAAGTCAAAGTAATTCTAAACAAATTACGCTGCGTGCAATTCGATATGTGTAATGAATATGTTTGCGATCTATCAGAATTAACAGACCCTTTTCCTGTCACTGTATGATGGATGTGCGGAAATGAAGACGATCTTTTACAAAGAGCGGGTGATACAGAGATGAAGTGGCGTTGCTGTACACTTTATCATTGAAATAATACAGGAGGGGCTGGTTGTTCTATCCAATATTACTGTAAGTGCGCGAATTAAATTATATAACACGAAAATTGTGAGTCAAATCTAAAATTTTATTCTTATTCAGTTTAGTTAACTAGTATTCCGCCCGCAGTTTCACTTTCTCTCAAGCTTGGGTCAGCATTAGCTGTGTACGCACAAGAGCACAGATTTTTAAATTGCAAGGGCACAGTTCAGCCATTTTGTCAAAAATATATACAAATCATGTACCTTTCCTTTTATGGTCTCAATCCCGGTTATATGGTTCCTCGGAATTCTAATCGGGAGTAAATGACTGCGCTTATACGTTATCATAGTATAACTCTGAATGGCTATCTTATGCTTTAGACCACGATCATTTCTTTATAATTTCCTATAACTGATCCTTATTTTAGCTGTATACTCGTAGTTTTTATAATAGTTAGTTACGTTTTTCACATAGGAAAAACTATTAAGTTGGATACTTCAGTAAGTTGTCAAAGTATTTTTAAAATATGTATAATATATATTAATATATGTATATTAATTATTGAACATAAACTTCACCACATTATTAAAATAAAAAGTAACATTTGACAAGCTGTAAATGGCAAAACTTGCAGGTTCCCAGCTCTCGATTCCTGGGTGTTTGCCATAATATAATACAACTATGAAATTGTAAAACATCTTCAAAGTATTATACAATATATTGAAAAATATTAGCATCATATGGTATTTACGTGTCGGGTACATTCACATTATAATCTGATTGTAGTGTAGTCTGCTTGAAGTGATTAAACATATTTCTTATGCGCTTATAATATTTATGTTGACCACTTTTTCTGAATAGCTACGTACCTAATACTGTTTTAAAAGGTTACGAACGACTTCAACAATGCAGTAATACCTTTAGTAAAACTTTACCACGAAAACGCGGCTCATATCTTTGAGCTTTACTAAATGGATTTCAATTATTTAGTCGAGCATATTGAATAGTACCAATCTTTCACTAAGTCTATTTTTGTTTTAATGATAATGTCATCAGTCCACTCTTGCATTATCTTTCGGTAATTTATTTGTTTTTGTTACATAAATAACAGGACTCTGTCTACCTTGAATTCATTTTTCAAATAATTTACATAAGTTCCACAAAAAAATATTTTCTAAATAATTTATAGCCTAAAGGATTTTAAATACTCATATTATAAAACCCCAAACGCATGGGTAAAGCTGTATTAAGGATATGTGGGAATTCCTCCAGGTGATTTTAAGAGGAAATATATATCATTTTCGTGTGAAAAGATAGGTTTATCGCACGAATAACCCCACGTTAGATTTATATTCGCCTTTAAATATGGTTCGTAAAGAATGAATTGAAACTCTGGTTTCGCAATTTCCAACATAGTTTTTGTCTTTTTTACTATCTTGGAAGACAGATGAGCTGCATATGGCATCTTGTGAGTCCGCACGCGTCGTTAAGTTACTTTAGGATTTTATAATGAGTCTTTAATAAAATAGGATCGATTTACTGGAATTTTTGAAAAGCAATCATAAATATTGCTATTTCGACAGCAAACAATACAAAATAAAAGATATGGTATTTACCCGTTTCTCATCTTCCCGTTCGCTGTACGATATGATCGTCGAAGACCCATTGCGATGGATATTGTATTTGCTGAAGGCTTTACTGTTCATGTTGATTCCGTATAGGGGGAATGCGAGCGATCGTAAACCGTTTGCCGGTAATGAGAGCCCGCGGTTGATTATGTGCTAATCATGCTTCGCTGACAGGGGTTTGTAAAAGCATAACTTTTAATAAATAGAATGCGAATCTACACTGCTTTTAATGTAATAAAAAATATGTACCGACATCCCATGAGAGCTACCACAACATGAAGTAATTGCTTCATTATACATTGCGTAGCTGGATATCAACCCTAGATTAATTAGGTGGTTGGAAACTTGGAAGTTTTAATCTTTATAATGTAGTCGGCGGCGGATGTGCACTCAAATGTGGACAAGGTTGGAATATACAACGTTTTTCATTTAGTTTCAGTTGCAAACGTGAAACCGAAATGGTTCGCGTATTGGGTCATCGTACGGACACACCGCGAATGCCACATGTAATCGAATACAGTATTGAATCGATACCACCGAACCCGTATGCTTGTGTTTGGATGCGAATAACTAAATTATTCGCATCGTCCCGCGGTGGCCCGTTTTGAGGGCTAACTTGAATTTAGCATTTCATATTTCAAAGATTTGATGTTGTGTGTGTGTTTTTTTTTATTGCTTAGATGGGTGGACGAGCTCACAGCCCACCTGATGTTAAGTGGTTACTGGAGCCCATGGACATCTACGACGTAAATGCGCCACCCACCTTGAGATATAAGTTCTAAGATCTCAGTATAGTTACAACGGCTGCCCCACCCTTCAAACCGAAACGCATTAATGCTTCACGGCAAAAATAGGCAGGGCGGTGGTACCTACCCGCGCGGACTCACAAGAGTTCCTACCACCAGTAAAAAAGTGCTCTGAGTATTTAAGAAGTTTAAGTCTTTTATTAAATGTGTGCTTAAAATTTACATATTTATCAACAGTAACTAAGATTATACAAAATATATAGGCCTATAACATACCAATGTATGCTTTAGGCCTGCATAGGCCTACTATTTCTATCGTACTTTAAGATAGACTTAAGTTCTTCTTCTGAGTCTGTCTCTTCATTGCTGAAGCTCGTGTCTAATTTGAAATGTTGACCACTCGATGCACGATCCTTCCCCACGTCTTCCTGTCCGCGGGGGTCTTTATAGCCTCGGTTATTGGCAGGCCGGTGAGCGTCTTTACTAGATCAGACCGGCGGGGTAGATGAGCATCCGCGTGATCTTCTCCCGTCTGCCTGACCAACCACCATCATCACCTTCTCTAAGTTATCGGAGCCTCTACTAGCGATGTGACTGATGAGAGTTAACTTAAATGTCGTGAATACTTCGACATTTTTTCACAAAGTGTGTGGATTCCGGAGTTCCACCAGTGTTTAAGATCAGACCGGCCATGTCAATGTCTGCCCATAAGTGTCATTAATATTCTTAAATAAAATAATAACATACATAATCGCAGTTTATTGTATCAGTATCAATCAAATATCAAAAATGTTTCTGTTTATTGAATGTCATGAATATAAATATGTTTGGTTTGTAATAAAATAGATGGGAAAATCACTAATCCCTGCACAACCCGGAGAAGCGACCGGCGACCCAACACCTTACCGGTTTCCCAACGGAGCGAGCTTTATACATAAATCGTAGATACTGCCCCCTGCGGTCCTCGGTTTAACTACCTCCATTTGTTTTCTGCATCTCTCATTGCAACAACATTGAAACACGCGGAATAGTATAAACACTAGAATAAATAGGAACAGTATAAATTAAAGAAATAAGCTAGAAAGAAGTGAACTTAAAAAAAATAATTACGTTATAATCTAAAAATTAAACTATTTACTTTTTTTTTCTTGAATACATGATATTTCAAAGCAAAATGTTCTGTTACAATATAAAAGTTGAGAGTGTATTAAATCAAACTAATTTACATTTAAACATATATCATAGGAGACAATTTTTAGTATTCCTTATTTAAGCATTCAGAATGCAGTTTCACGCTGAAACGGCAAGAAACTTTACTCAAGAGTTTACTCTTGTTCTATTAACAAAATGTTTACTTGCTGTCACTGTATATAGGTAGTAGAATTTGAAAGGCTCAATAACATTATTGTTTTACTTAATGCAAGTTGACCTTTTGTACATAGTACCTACGCAGTGCAAATAGGTCCCGGCCGGCGGTTGACTCAGCTCTCGATTCCGCATGTCGTGAATGCGGAGCCACTCTCGAACGCGTCGTTCGTTTTCAAACCCCGACGGAAAATTGTTACAGCGCCGTTTATTATAGTTAGAAATGTCTTATCATTTTCTTTTAATAATTTATTTTAAAAAAAAACTTTTATACCGAACATGAAGTTTAAAGTGAGAAAATAATTTGAGGGTATACTTGTAATTTTCGAAAATACGATGACATTGTCATTTATGTAGTTGAGAATATTTATAAACCCAAGGTGACTTCCTTTTTTTTTCGCCTTGTACAAAATAAATACATGGCGAGGTTTACTGGTGGTAGGACCTCTAGGTACCACCGCCCTGCCTATTTCTGCCGTGAAGCAGTAATGCGTTTCGCTTTGAAGGGTGGGGCAGCCGTTTTAACTATACTTGAGACCTTAGAACTTATATCTCAAGGTGGGTGGCGCATTTACGTCGTAGATGTCTATGGGCTCCAGTAACCACTTAACACCAGGTGAGCTGTGAGCTCGTCCACCCATCTAGCAATAAAAAAAAACATTTTTGACTAAATACTTCAAAAATATTTTCTGAAAAATGATCCTTTCTATCGAGATCATCGATCATCGCGTGACATTATTTTTTTTACATCACGTGCAACACAAAAATGAATACAACTTAATTTCAAATACCTGGTGCTTTACTTTTACGGGGGCCCATAGACAACACGATGTGTTCATATCACAAAGGCAAGTTGGAATTTCATCATAATAACAAATATCCTACCATCACACATACGATTGCTTTGCAGTTAAAATAAACAGGGCGTTGTACAAACCCGCGCGGGCCCACTCGTTCAGTTCATGCGATTATGTTTCAATATAGACTGCGTCATCAATGTATGTAGAGCTTAGTGAAGCTTAAAAGGAAAAAGCTGAAGGAAATCAAATAAAAATCCTCTCATCGAATCAGAATAATAAACAAGTTGAATTTGGTTTACGAAGGATATCTCCATCTTTTTATGACACATTAATATTTATTTGGTGCCGAAGTTATCGTTAGGAAATTCAATTTAGTAAGCGAGAATCGAACGCTCTTTATCTATGCACAGAAGGTCTTTTTATTTGATAGCCTCTTTGGGACACTCTTGTCATTGTGAAATAAGGCAAAATATTGGAATAGTATGGATACGATTAAAATACTGTTAAGAATTTTTGTGGTTTTTTTTTTAATTATGCCGATGCGATATCGTTGCGTAGCAGTTGATAGTCGAAATTTAATCTAAAACGCTTAAAATGGTCACTAATTGTTTATTTTTAAAAGTTTCTCGCCGTAAGACTCAGTGCGTTTTCATAAATACGGTAGCCGGTTTCTTAAATAATTATACTACAAAGTGATTTAAAGGAGACAAATAAGTAAATATGTTAATTATTTCTCTTTCAAAAGATAATTGTTTGTCAATTATTAATGTTAATTATACACTAAAACACAATTAATTAAATAATAATTAATAATACATAATAATTCTTAAATAATAATTCTCATTCGAACTTCCGGGCAACAAACGACAAAAGATAAATTTTTTCAATGAACCTTCCGTTAGTGTGGCTATTTTCAGAAACATATTCATATCATTAAACATCTTTAAGCGCTCATCAATACGCACAGCCCACTGAGTTTCTCGCCGGATCTTCTCAGTGGGTCGCATTTCCGATCCGGTGGTAGATTCTGCGAAGCACTGCTCTTGCTAGGGTCAGTGTTAGCAACTCTCCGGTTTGAGCCCCGTGAGCTCACCTACACACGTTAGGGTGAAGCTGAAATAGCCTCTCAAGGCTATCAGCATAGGTAGGAAAAAAAAAAAAAACGCATAAATACTAACAAAAGCTTCAATCCCTTTATTTCTAGGTAAAAACGCTGCCCAAATTGCTGTCTAACTTGAAATTGAAATAGATTTGGAATTTTTTTCGATGTCGTTGAAAAAAAATCGGGATTTTGTGTACTTTGGGAACATCTATATTAAACTAACGTTGAATATTCATCACATTTAGATAGTAGAGGCCGATAGACCCACATCAGAAAAACATCAAAAATGCATCAAGCGGAAATATCTGTCAACATTGTCAGAGTAAAATTGACTCACGCGCCGCGCCGTGCTTACGGCTCATCCTATGATTGTCGAATATTGTGCGCTAAATCTAACGGTTCCAGATTCAACTTTAATATAGCTATATTCACCTGCGTTATGTGTTAAACAAAACTTACGAGATGTAAATAAGTACACACTAGTACAATAGGTACACACAACATCCAAAAAAACAGATATCGTGAACAATGGTACTGAATTCTATTAAAAAAGTACTAACATTATTGAATGTTAGTACTGGAAAGTCATCTATTGTGGTGTTTAAATCTANAACTAACGTTGAATATTCATCACATTTAGATAGTAGAGGCCGATAGACCCACATCAGAAAAACATCAAAAATGCATCAAGCGGAAATATCTGTCAACATTGTCAGAGTAAAATTGACTCACGCGCCGCGCCGTGCTTACGGCTCATCCTATGATTGTCGAATATTGTGCGCTAAATCTAACGGTTCCAGATTCAACTTTAATATAGCTATATTCACCTGCGTTATGTGTTAAACAAAACTTACGAGATGTAAATAAGTACACACTAGTACAATAGGTACACACAACATCCAAAAAAACAGATATCGTGAACAATGGTACTGAATTCTATTAAAAAAGTACTAACATTATTGAATGTTAGTACTGGAAAGTCATCTATTGTGGTGTTTAAATCTAGCGAAACGATGTAGTTTTCTTGAATCTTGTTTAAAAAAATCCAAAAATGCGGAATTGGATTGAACTAAACGAAAGAAAAAAAACAATTAAATTTAATTTAACTTGATTGCAAGTCCTTCCCAGCGAGTATTCAATTTAAATTAGTATAAAATTCTTATCTTTATCTAATTAATTGGAGAGCAGAATCCATCGATCCGCATTTAATATATGATGCCCATGCTACTTAATGCTGGTAGGCCTATAAACTCGTTTGCGACCCAATACTAATGTCAAAAACCAATGCTGTCTAATTTGGTCGTGATTCTGTGCAGTACAGCAGTTTGGAAGGTAATAAAAGCTATCATCGAAAGGATACTTCAATATCTTGGCTGAAAGTGAGTGGTGGTATTTATTGCGAGACCACAAAGAGTTTATAGGCTGGTGGTCGTGGCGCCGACGACCGCCGGTCCGGCGTCCCGAGGGGGAGGGTGATGGGAGAGATGTGCTCCGCACTAAACGCTTCGCTATCCCCTCCTTTGCCTTTTCGTGGGTTCTGTCTCATGCGAGGTTTGGACGTTGGTTGTTGAGCGACAGCAGGTTTTAGTCAGTTCGACTCTGACATACCCCGCCCTCCATCCCCTAGTGGAGGGCGTAGGTCCGGCGATTTCCTCCTGACCAAAAAAAAAGGCCTAATCAGTAAGTTTGTTTGCTTATCTAATTTTGAATAAGCAACTACCAATTTTCAGTATCAAATGAAAAAGTCGCAATTTATATAATTTGAACAATTTAAACTTTCATCATTTCTCATTTACACGAAATAATATTACAAGAGAATGATGGAGGGATAAAATTAATTTCATGAAAAACATTACTTTAGAGAATTTGTTAGGGGTGTACAAATTGGCGCGGCCCGCCCCGCGACGTGACAACGACCGTTCAGTCACAGTTAATGAGAGGTCACCGCAGCCCTGCGCGACTTGAAGCAACTCACGCTTAAGCCGAGAAAACATAGCTCCAATGGGCGTAAAAAAATTGTAAAATTTTAATTTCACAATGTATTTTTTCTGTATCTTACGTAGGTATGTAAATAAGTTAGTTGCTGGTGGTAGGACCTCTTGTGAGTCCGCGCGGGTAGGTACCACCACCCCGCCTATTTCCGCCGTGAAGCAGTAATGCGTTTCGGTTTGAAGGGTGGGACAGCCGTTGTAACTATACTTGCTACCTTAGACCTAATATCTCAAGGTGGGTGGCGCATTTACGTTGTAGATGTCTATGGGCTCCAGTAACCACTTAACACCAGGTGGGCTGTGAGCTCGTCCACTCATCTAAGCAATAAAAATGTCTATGTCATTCGTAGCGCCACAAATTATGTCATTTCTTATATTTATGAATTTAATGAGTTTCATATAATACAACATCATGCGATGTATAAGTTTAACTTAAAATTACATATTGTCACTTTAGAAGATTTATCTGGGTATAATCACGCATAGCTGGGAGCAACGCATTTTTTACCAATAAATTCACCTTTCAAAATTTAGCTTTGAAAAATACATTTTCACTCCATACTTTAAATAACGTTTGTCATAGTAACCCTCATTAGCTCNCCTTAAATCGCGTGTTTTGCCTATACGATTGAAGTATTAAAAACAAAACTGACTTAAAGATAATTAAATTAATCAAACAAAGACGTCATCACAGAAGATAACTACATCGTCAGATCGTCAGAAGATAACTATAAGCGAACCGCTAAGTCCGATATTTCAGATCGCGTATTTTAATCAAGAATCTCCATTTTGTGCTGTTTTTTGAATATATTCATATTCCTTTCGATATTGTGTTGCGGGGAGCGTACACAATCATCTCGGGAGCGCACTTCTCCGCTTCCACTCGGTGCTCTATTCAGAGCGTTTGCTAAGGAACACGTGTGCACGCTTCAATGATTATTACCACAGAAACGTGTACCATATTGTGGCCGCTTCCAACTTTTATTTTCTATTTAGGTACTTCAATTTTTTTCTAAAGGTACCGAAGTCGCAACATTGTTTCTATATGCTTTTATTTTGCAACTGACGCTATATACTAACTGAAGTATCCTATTAGTCGATTCTTACTGATGGTAGGATCGCTTGTGAGTCCGTGCGGGTAGGTACCACCACCCTGCCTATTTCTGCCGTGAAGCAGTAATGCGTTTCGGTTTGAAGGGTGGGGCAGCCGTTGTAACTATACTTGAGACCTTAGAACTTACATCTCAAGGTGGGTGGCGCATTTACGTCGTAGATGTCTATGGGCTTCAGTAACCACTTAACACCAGGTGAGCTGTGAGCTCGTCCACCCATCTAAGTAATAAAGAAAAAATTGTCGAGTATTTAGTCCCAAATTTAGCCGTTTTAAAGTATCTAAACTAAACAAAGAAATAGCTGTCATATCTCAGTCTATGAATTCCGTTCAGTATTTAAACTGGTGTTCTCCTCGGTTAAACATCAAGTCTTAATCATATAAGTATTAACGTTGCAGTGACGATAACGAGTTTGTACAGGAATTCGGTAATCGCGTACGGAATTCGACACGAGCGTTGATAAACTAATATTAACAAGCTTGTTCACATCACAAACCGCAAGATCATGAAAATTTACCCCGATCCCTCTCGGTATGGAATGGATAACTTCCATGTTTGGCCTCCATACATTATTTATAACATTAGGTTATGCCTTGTTTACACTGGTTGCCTTTTGGCAAACCCGGGCCGCTTGTACCGGAGTTAATACGGACAAATTAATTTCCATTCGTTTGAAAGTGTTTACTTATTGATGGATGTTCGTATGTTTGTATGTGTGATCTGACAAACAATTGCGTACTTTGTTGACTGAGATCAAACATAAGTAATAAATAGGGTTCAATACGAAGACTATTTGTATTTTTAACTCGAATTATCCATGTTTCACGATCCTGGTAACAATCCAATCTTAGCTTAACGTGAAAACTCTGAATAAATGATATGTAGTATTTTTCTTTGAAAAAAGAACCCAATAAATTTGATAGTTATTATAATTTGATATACTTAGTATCTTATACCTTTAAACGAGCAATTCTTGTATATTAATATATATAATCTGAATCTCGGAAACGGCTCCAACGATTTTCATAAAATTTTGTATACAGGGGATTTCGAGGGCGATAAATCGGTCTAGCTACGGTTTATTTTCAGAAAATGTTGTTTTATTCGTGTTTTCAATAATCAACTCTTCTCGACATCTATTGGCGAATAATAATACTATTTTTGCAACTAACCGCTTTAAAGACACAGCAAGATAGCGCTATCAAAAAAAACCATCGTCTAGCAAATAAAACCGAAGCTATATAAACCCAAATGTAATCAAATTATAATGCGAGCCATCCTGCGGAAGACGCACAAGATGTCCGTAATTCAAACTATTAACAAACAACGACACAAATCCCTTTAATATTATGACAAGTGGAATCGTAAACAGAATTTATGTTGTAAATCAGCAAGTATCGTGCACTTACAGTTTGTAATAGCCAATGCAGGGGATTTAGAGGGTCGTATGAAGTGATTAAAGTAGCATTTCCAAGAGTGTTGCGGGAACTGTGGGACATTATAATGTTGTTATCGGTCACCGAGGCGGTACGATACAAATCATTAATTGTATTACTAATAATAAAACTTTGAAAATGTGTGTTACATTTTCATTAATCTAAAATCTAGTGATATTTCTGATTTTCTATGTTTTGTTTCATTAAAATTGTCACATTTATGTTCCAGAATATTTATTTACGACTTCATAATTAACTAAAATATAAAACGTAAAGTACTGACCTAATTATATAATTAAAATACTGATTTGGAAAATATTCTAAATATGAAACTGAATTGCTTGGTAAATAGAATATTCTATTAAGCTTTCCGATGTTAACATGATAAAAGTATAATTAAATTTCAAACCAAACAATAAGATCTGAAATAACAATTCGAAATCATTTAGTTAACTTCAAACTTCTGTACAGAGTAGCGGGATATTTATGGTTGACTGAGCACCGCGTAAAACTCATAAAAGTGCCTCATACGTCAATACCTTTTGAAATACGGTAATGGAAATACGAAATAAAACAGAAAGCAAAGTATGATTAGTGAGTGCTGTACGTCCCATTGTCAGACTTTACGGCCGCTCACTTCGGCAATATCCATTTTGGTTCGATATTTATTTATTATTGGCCCGTTTAAATTAAGAGCTGTTTTTAATATGTTGCAACAAAATCTTCTAGGGTTCTAAGGTGAAGTTCTTCTTAAGATATAGCACGTGAATACTAACTAATACGTGGAAGATGTAAATGATCAGTATTACAATACATTGTTATTAATATTACATTACATTTATTATACAGTAACATATAATTACTTACAACAGTCTACGTTAAATCTATAACTAAATATACGAGTCGTTTTAGTGATAAAAAAAAAGTAACAAAACTTCCGTAACAGAGAACAACCACAGATGAAATCGAATAGGAAATAGGAAATGTCTGGTTACAGTTTCAAGTCTTTCCTTTTGTATGGATACTGCGGGAACAGAGACAATTGCAATCTTAATTGCTTTGTATTAATTCGAAACCAATCTGTTTTCAGTATCGGGACGTTTTTTTAAAAATCTTAATTGTCGTTTTCAACAAGCCTTCGCGTTCTATTTTGTAAAGCTTTGTACGAAAATAAAAGCTAATCACTAGTGACCATTGTGGTGTCTTATTTATTTTATCAAACCTTTCGTAATGTAAAATGTAACTATTGTAGTAACTAATTGGAATGTAGTAACGCATGTTTTAATGCCGGCTAGTCAATTCATTTAATTGGTGTTAGGTTAAATGTCTAATATAGATTTTGTATATGATTTGATCATAGGCATTTATTTGAAAGGTCATATTGTGAACTCTGAATAAAGTGAACTCTCCAATCAACTTGAGACATGAGTCCTAAGTCTCAGCTTTAATAGTTTTAATCGGTGTACAATGAAGCCTGTTGTATATTAGCAAATTTTACTCAATAAAACAGATTCATCACAAAATTGCTTTTAAAATGTAAACGAATTGACAGAATAATCGTGATGTAGAACAACATGGGGCAGGTGATTAGAGTAGGGACCGCAAGCTTTCCCGCTCGGCGCTCAGGTGAGATTAAAAGTCTGTTGCACTTGAACGCGGTTACCTTTACGAGTTCAGATGTCCTGTTGAATTATTTAACGATTTTTCTATACGAATAAAATAAAGCATAACGTCGTTGTCAAACCAAAATCTGCTATGTGCATTTTTTGAGATTTTTACTTTTTGAGCTTTTCGTATAGTTCACAGCCCTATCTATCGTATAAAAAAAAACTGTTATGTATCTATAGCTTTAATATTTATCTATAGCTTTCATTTGATGTAGTTCTTAAAAATTCACTTTCATATAAAATTTTATACGAAAATGTTTTTACTCGTTAATTCGAAATACAGTTTTTGCACATAGCAGATTTTAGTTTGACAGCGACGATAAATAATTTTACATTTTTCACGTCATATTATGTAGAAAGTCTACGGTCTATCAAAGACTATGGAGAGTGTGTATGCTGTGACCACGTGAACTCAAATCCTAAATTGCGTTAGAAAATCTATTTAGCTATCCTTCTTGTTGGTATGCAATTGATCACAAGTCGCCTTAGAAAATTAGCGCGATAAAATATAGGGGAAGCTAGATTTGACAATATAAATACCAAGATTCGTTTGTATTGGAACCACTGTATTTTTACTTTAGTTGCTAATTTTAATTATTTTTATAATTTTTTTTTTATTATAAACTTATTAAATTTATTTATTATAAAAAAAAAAGAACACAATATTCCTAACCTAAAAGTACATGTTATTATCCGCAACGTGCTTCGTCAGATTACAGAAATAAAGTTATCAGCAACATGCTTCGTCAAAAAGTACAATACTTACTTTCAGCTGCAAGCGTCGTCATAATGCTACTTGTACATTGCTAATTGTAATGACACATTAGTCATAGATTACATATAACTTATAATTACTAGATAAATTTGAAATACAAATTTTCTAAATTAACGAATTTCATTAAATGAGCGCTTTATTAGATGTAATTACAATTTTTCAGTGTGTCAGTAGCTAAGTAACAGTCGGATACTGTAATTTCCAGCTTTCATATTCATTCGTTTGTTTTGTCCGAGATCAAAGTGTACGAGAATGCTTTACGTTCGTCGTCTCTTATTTTCAATGTTTTCATTAATTATTTTTTTATGCCATCAATTCGAAAGCAATAAACGAGTATGTGAGTCGTCTATTATCAAAGCCGGCAATGTGACTTTTGGACAATTATTGGTAAATCAGAAAAACGAATTATTGACTTTGTATTCCATTGGCAGTCACAAAACTCTTCTGAACGACATCTTAGATAAATAACAGGTTAAGTATTAACCTTTGTTTAATGCAGGTTTTGAACCGTATTCTTTGAAGGAGACGATTATATTCAAATCAATCTGTATTGACATATCAATAATTTTTTTTTGTCCAAATGCACAGATTGCCACCTTTGATAATAGACGACTCATGTGCCGTTTTGTATTTTGGTTTCATTGTTAATTGTGCTATTGTAATGTGAACTTTTTTAATACGCTTTTATTAGCTTCAGACGTATGTATGTTAGTATGTATGTAACGGAATCTTTGAACGCGATTTTGACCCCCTTCAAAACGTCGGATTAACTCGAAATTTTTGCTCGTGCTCGTGCTTTTCAGAATATTATCAAAATGACCCTTCTACTCATATCTGTTCATAAAATATTTATAACTACTGATACCATGGACGCTTCTTTTACAATAAAATCATTTTTTCTTACACTATTTTTAATTCAAATTTATTAAAATTTATTTTCTATTTATTAGTTGGATTTTCTATAAAAGCGTATTTTGTTCGTTTTTTTAAACTATTATTTATTTTAAATTTAATGCGCATAATGTTGAATAAATACCCTGTTTTTTTGTGTAGATAGACGATTGCACGGTCCACTTGAAGCAAAATGATTATTGTACCTATAAACATAACAAAGCAAATACCGTCGCTTGTCAAAGTTTTAATTATTGACTATCGCAGTATCCTGGTATGATACCAATAGACCGCTATTGTCCATTCATCGGTGAATTATTTAGTCGTCTTTTAAGACACGGGAGAAGATAGGGTGCTACTAGACAAACTCTACATAGCCGTTTTTATTGAAAAGTTCAAAGTTTGTACTACATACATTATGTTATAAATCTCAAAAGTTTGCTTAGTAGTGGACATTTGTACCTGTTCTTGTGTTGCTACCTCATACTCATACTAAAGATGGAATCGACACATTTATATATATTGAACATTAATACAGTTCACTGTTTTATGAGTGACATATTTGTTTTAGGAAAGGACAATAAGTTAAGGATGTCTACGTCAGAAAGAGGCAAGTTATCAATATGTATTATTTATCGAAATCCAATTTGCGATGATACACGCACAGCTCATTCTTTGGATGAGCGATCTGAATTATAAGCGTTTATTTTGATGTTCGCATTTTTATTCGCATCCGGAATATCCACTCAGAAGCTTCACTTTAAAGTTTTGCATTACCGAACTGTATTACTACCGAGTGAAATAGCAGAGTAGCGATCACAGTTCTCAAGGTGGCGTAGAGATTTATGGCACTAGGCCTCAACCGCTAACGACGGACGGCGGTAGCGGTGGCGCCGCCCGCTGACTGATGTTCCGCATTTGTTTCAACTGATTTACTTTCAGTGTTCGCATACGTTCCTCACTACGAATCGATTTGTCGGTCCTTTCTTTAGTTTCAAAACACAGCTTTCGCTTCTCGTGATATATTTTTTGGATGTAACAATTACTCTGGCGGCGACCGAGAGTGGTACGAGGCTATGACCGAACGTATTCAGTAGGCGCGATGGTTTTTATTGTGATGTATTATTATTCTAACTAATTGCACGGGCATTTCTGATTATTTCTGCGGTGGAACAATCATGTGTGTGATTTGAAATCGTTTACAACATACTTGAGATTTCTATGTGTCAAGGAGGATGGCCGCATCCACGAATCGTCAGCTAGTGTAGATAAAAAATACTCATCAATATATTGTTCGTGTGACTTACCAAAGTTATTAAGATCGATGGAAATACATCCTATTTTCTAATGAAATGACTGAAAATTTTATTTTTTTAATCTTATTATATGGTAATAATGAAATTTCCATGTTTTTCACGAATCCCGATTATTGATTGCCACCGGAAGTTAAATAAATACCAACACGATTTGATGTCATTCTCAAAAAACTGAATACACCCAGCATTTTTTTCTATTAAGTTTTTTTTTTTTTACCGTAGCTGTTCATTATTCATTACCGTTTTTGGCTGAAATCCAGCGCTGGTTGATTGCTTGCGACCGGCATTAGAGAGCTAGCATTGGGCTTGTGTCGAAAAGAGTACGTAACTAAAATATAGTTCCTGGTCTTATTTTTTATGACTTAAACTTGACTTAAATGCCAAATTAGTGTACAATCCATCTCAAATTAAGTGATGACTATCGCTAATGGACTGCTATCCAAGTCGCTGCCTGCCGCTTAGAATGCTTGAAGTATCTTTTGAAGGACATAATGTGAGGTATCAAAATGATGTGGTTCCACATGTGGTCACGACGAACTTTGTAACGACTTATTTGGGCTTATTCCTTTTTACCTTGTGCGATGATAAAAAGGAATAAACCCAGATAAATTCTCTCTCAATTCCCAGTATTACTCATTTAGATAATGTTAACATTTTTTCTTTCTCAGACCTAAAACTTGAGTCCGAAAAAAAATACAAAGCTAAATCTTCAATCACAGTTTGCTCATTTGTGTGGGATCGCTTCGTTGATTCAAAACGTATTATAGTCGTGTAAAATTCGACAGCTTACGTTCACCTCAGGACGAAGTTTTCATTAGGAACGGGTATAAGTTTGCGGCGAGTGTGCGAGCGGGAACGCTTGGCACGAGGCTGATAACACAACAAACAACTTGTTACAAACGTGTTTAGTTTTAGTTATTGCTTCGAGTTCGACGCTTTAACTCATTGGTCTAATAATGAAGAGGGCAGAGGCGGGCGCAGTAATTAAGCTCGGTTTCGTACTACCCGCAACGGGCGGTCCGACTGATATTTTGTTTGAGGCTGTATTTGTGAATGTTTTGGAATGTTGTGATGAATTAGGTTTTTTTTTATTGCTTAGATGGGTGGACGAGCTCACAGCCCATCTGGTGTTAAGTGGTTACTGGAGCCCATAGACATCTACGAAGTAAATGCGCCACCCACCTTGAGATATAAGTTCTAAGGTCTCAAGTATAGTTACCTACACATCTCTTCCCATTTCTTACCGACGACTAATTCATTGGAGAATAGGTGAGACAGCTCATATGAAGTACAGTTCATAATTCGACAATCGATCTCAAAGTTGATGGTGGCGCTGTGATGTAGATTTTCTTTGATTTGCACGAGTCGCATCCATGTTTTAAACTATTTTTACTATTTAATCGGTCGTCTATGACTACGTAGATTGTATCTATTCGAAACCCTGGATTTAAGTTAATGACAACAACACGTGAAATTAAACCGTAAAAAGAGTTTTAATCAGGTTCTGATGTTCATAGGCGGGTATCTACTTAATATCAGATGGCTCATCAGTTAATCTACCCATCTGCCCAATATCAGATAATAATAACGTAGAACCGTGACTGAAAGTGAATCGATATTAAAATTTCATCAAAGTGAAACAATATTAAATTAAGCGCGCGTGGACTGTAAATATGGCTGCCGATTTGAATGTTTTTACTTTCCGTTTTTTTTACTTTTCGTTCGTTTGCTGGATGTCAAACAGATCTGTGTAGATCGAAATAAATTGCGAGATTCGTGTTTAGATTAAAATGTACGTTAGTTGAATCGGCCGAAAGCTGTTTTGGGATTTAGTTACTGGCCTTTAAAATGCCGCTATCCGGGCACTACCACACTAGGGCGGTAAGAGCCTACGCTAGTTGAGGCTAAGATCTCGTCTATATTTATCGCTAGCTAGAAATATTTTAGGATTTAATGGTAGGGTAGCCAATTATTATTAAATTGAAACATTTAATTTCAGAGACAGACTCTCATCATATCATATTCGCGTTGTGATATTCGATGATTACGCCGAGTCACCATAATATCAATCTATACTACTACATGTAATAAAATTCAATTGACACATAAAAAATACACAAAACTAATAAAAACAATTTTTACGTATGTACGTATTATCTCACGGAAAGAGTAGGTTCACATTACGAGTGCAACAAAACATCGAGTCCTTCATTCGGACTGCACTATACAAAGGACTAGGTGAAAACTGACGTAGACGTGTTTTATAGGTTATTCTTTTGTGGTGTGTCCGTTACACGATGTTAGGGAAAGGGGCAGGAAAGGGAAGCGGTTTATCTGTGCTCCGGAACTCAAGACACTCGCTCCGGTGCTAAGCCAGCGCTGAATTCCTTTAGGCTTTACATTCGTATGAAATCGTGATTGTATATATGTACGTACAACGCCTGGAATTGTTGACGCTTTTTATATAATCTAAATCTTAAATTTATATAGAGTATAGCATCTAAGTTAGTTAAAATGTGTTCTCTCACAGCATACGATATTGAAGTTTGAAATTGCTTAAGGTAACAGCTATCAATGCTTTATTGCAGCGTTTTTCAAAGGTTGATGACAATCACAACAATCACACAATGACAATTGTCGACGTTGCCATTCACATTGGGATGTCTCATCATCATCCTCATCAACACCCCACAGTCGTCCACTGCTGGACATGGGCCTCTCCCAATCCACACCACTGAGCCCGGTCTACGGCTCTCCTCATCCATTTCTTGCCGGCCACCGTTTGAAGGTCATCGCACCATCTACCCAGGGGGCGACCCACGTTACGTCTTCCGCTGCGCGCTCTCCACTCGAGAACGCGTCTGCGTTGGGATGTCTATGCCTGTCTAATGTCTAATGCCTACTTTNAGGGCCAACAGTTTCTGCTTACGTTTGGGATTTCTTTGAATTCGCGCCTTCACAGCTTTTATCACTGCTGGAGTCCTAACAGACCGAGGGCGACCACTTCTTGACCTGTCATCTACACTAGAGTCTTCATTGTATCGTTTGATGGTACGATAAACGAATCTTTTGGTTATATTCAAATTTTTCAGTATGTTTAAAATTTGCATTGGCGCGTAACCGCAACGATGCAACGCAATAACTGCAAGACGGTCTTCTTTAAGCGTCCACTCCATATATTTAAAAATGAGTAAAATTCTAAAAGTATACATTTTTATTTTCATGAACAATTCGAAATTCGAATTCAATAAACTTTTTTGTGGCCAGCATTCTAAAAGAAAAGTTTTTACTGTGTGACAATACTTATGACCTGACTAGTTATATTATAAAGGTATTTTGTGCCACTTCTAAAAGTATGATTAAGATTATCACGTAATTGTTTCATAATAGATGGCTTAGCATTTATTTTAGATAGCGTCAGCCAGACATTGTAGTTCAGTTGCACTTTTGGGACCTCTAGTACGAAAAATACACAGATTACACTACGACCAAACGGCATCGAGAGCTGTAAAGGGTCACCAGCAAACCCAGAGCTATATTATATCTGCTGACTTATTCATTATTTCGATCTATATTTACAGAATATTGTAGTTCCACTCATAATTATAAGGTGAACTATTAAATAGAACTAGATGATGACCGAGCTTTGCTCGGTTTTTTTTTTGATAACGCCATCTTGTTGTGTCTTTAAAGCGGTTAGTTGCCCTCAATTAAGAAAAATAGTATTATTATTCGCCAATAGATGTCGGGAAGAGTTGATTATTGAAAACACGAATAAAAAACATTTTCTGAAAATAAATCGTAGCTAAATCGATTTATCGCCCCTGAAATCCCTTGTATATATACTAAATTTTATGAAAATCGTTGGAGCCGTTTCCGAGATTCAGATTATATAAGTATATATTGCTAGTTTAAAGGTATAAGATTCGGTCTTAGTAAAAAAATAACATCCATTCCATTTTGAGTTTGAAAGAAAATAAATAAATTGCAGCACGTGTGCGAGTTAGCTGAAAAAGCTTTGTCGTACAGAGTGCGGCTTTTAAGTTTACCAAAGTTTAGTGTAATAGAGATTCTACGCGGAATACGTAAGAGTTGGGACTATCCTTGAATTTTTATTTGTGATCCTTTGTTCTCGTTTTTTAAGACTAAACTTAATATCTTGTTACGTAGAATGATGATAAATTATTCTTAAATTCTAACTGAGTGTCAGAAAAACATATGTTATAGAACTAAAGTCGAACGGTAGGAGTCATTTCACAAAATGAAGATTATTTGATTTTTTTTCATGTGAAATGTGAGACATTTGTTTATACTATACGTAGTAAATCAAATCGTAGTAAATCAAATAACGTACCGTAATAGCGTAACGTACCGTACCGTATAGCGTACCTGAGGACTTGGGTCTCGTGTCCCAAGTCGCGCGCTCCCACCCTCACTGGGCTGCGGCCGCCCTCACTCCCGGTTACCTGCACGCCGGTCTCGACGTAAAGCTTCTTAAAGTTGGATCCGCCGAGCCTGAGGAGCTTGGGCCGCTTGTGAGCTTCCACTTCGATCTCTTCACTCACTGGCATGTTCTCTTTTAATCCTTGTCTGCTAACGAAATCATTTGATTAGATTTTCTATTAAATGAATGAATGAGTAGCTAAGCTAAGCTAATCGTGGGAGCGTCGTGCCCCGTCTCCAGGAAACATGTATCGGGGGAGGGTCGTGCCCCGCACAGGTGGAGCGTCGTGCCCCGCACCGGCGGAGCGTCGTGCCCCGCACCGGCGGAGCGTCGTGCCCCGCACCGGCGGAGCGTCGTGCCCCGCACCGGTGGAGCGTCGTGCCCCGCACCGGCGGAGCGTCGTGCTCCGCACCGAGTGAGCGTCGTGCCCCGCACCGGGTGAGCGTCGTGCCCCGCACCGGGGGAGCGTCGTGCCCCGCACCGGTGGAGCATCGTGCCCCGCACCTGTGGAGCGTCGTGCTCCGCACCGGGTGAGCTTCGTGCCCGTCCCCGGTGAGTGTCGTGCCCGGGGTGCCTCGTGCCGCGCTGCCCTGGGTGCGTCGTGCCCCGCTGATCTGGGTGCGTCGAGGCACTGATTCATGATGCGATAACCTTGGCCTTGGTGTCGCAGGCCCGCTGCACGGCCTCCATGACGACGCGGAGCGGCAGGCCGGCCAGCTTGATGTCCGCCTGCAGCGCCGCGATGCCCTTCTTCGTGCCGGCCACTTTAAAGTCCTAATCGCCCATGTAGTCTTCTATGCCCTGAGGAATGTTGAATGTCTTGTTTTTTAATATTATCGTACCTTAGGTTTTTTAACTTGGAGAAGCTAATGGTGACTGGCAAGGTGGACGGAAGAAGACCACGAGCTAGAGGCCCGATACGCTGGACTGACCAGATCCGTACTACCCACGACTGGTGTCAGTGTGGTCAGTTCACGATGCTCTACACTCGACGGCAGATAGAGGCAAATGGTGTGGAATAGTCCGTAATAAACTCTTGTTGCGAGGAGGTGGTCACGACCCTCAGTATTGAGGAAACCGAAGCAAGAAGAAGGTTTTTATTCGAATTAGCAGAAACAGTCAAATCTACTTTTTATACTTCGCCGATTAATTTTAATCATTACGCATGCCTTCGGTAGGCGGCAGAAATTTATACCATTACAATTAAAGTATACCAATACTTGGTACTCTCCCTAGCAATAGGCACGTAGCTTCGATTCTTTTAGCCCAATCTTTATTCTACGACATATTTACAATGGTATGTATGTAATAAATGTTATTATATATAAATAAAATATTCTGAAGTCGTCGTGGCCATCGGATAAGACATCCGGTGCATTCGTGTTGAGCGATGCACCGAGTGTTCAAATCTCAGGCGGGTACCAATTTTTCTAATGAAATACGTACTCAACAAATGTTCACGATTGATTTCCACGGTGAAGGAATAACATCGTGTAATAAAAATCAAACCCGCAAAAATTATAATTTGCGTAATTACTGGTGGTAGGACCTATTGTGAGTCCGCGCGGTTGGGTACCACCACCGCCCTGCCTATTTCTGCCGTGAAGCAGTAATGCGTTTCGGTTTGAAAGTTGGGGCAGCCATTGTAACTTACTTGAGACCTTAGAACTTATCGAAGTGGGTGGCACATTTACGTTGTGGATATCTTATGGGCTTCAGTAACCACTTAACACCAGGTGGGCTGTTGAGCTCGTCCACCAATCTAAGCAATAAAAAAATAAAAACTTAGGTCTCCCGGATTAGACATTAATACCTTGCTCGTCACTAAGTCATTGGTTTATGAATAAAGCTAAAGAAATACTTTAATGTAACAATAATTCGTGTGGCACTTAGTGATTCTTTGGCTTGCGGTAGGTTTGGAATCATACTGGATTCTAAACCAATACTATTATTGATGGAAGAGCGGGACAGGCACAGACATTCCAAATTATAGGCAACTAGACCTATCATTCAACCGAGTTCTTTATTTATTTCCTATCTCTTTCGCGTACCGAGTAAGTTTAACGCAGTCTTAGTCCGAAAGCACACAAGTACAGTGCCCAACGACCGAAACGTCCAAAGCGTTGTTTACAAGAAATACAGGAAAGTTAATGACCCCATTTCTTATGAGCCAAGCTGCTTTAAGTACAAATGTAATTTACAATTGGTATTCATTTTATTTTGAGCATAGTTCACTCGTAAATTATGTATGACAACACTATTTGACTCCATGTAGAAGAGAAGAGGGCCGTTCGGACTGTCGATCGATTGGAGCCTTTGCGGAGGGACTTCACTTCTCTCTGTATTTTGTACCGCTTTATGGAAGATATAGAGATACGAATTAGAAAAGCCAGGGGTGCTTTCGCGCAGTTGAAACCAGTCTGGGAGTCAAGTGTAATGACTAGTCGGATCAAGATGACCCTGTTCGACTCCATTGTCAAGAGTGTTCTCCTGTTCGGATGTGAGACCTGGAGAGTGACCAAGACACTCACGAACCGACTACAGGTATTTGTAAATAAGTGCTTGAGGTCGATACTCCGCATATTCTGGCCAGTCACTATCTCTAATAAAGTCCTTTGGACTAAATGTGACCAAAATCCCATCGCGCAAGACATTGCTCATCGGAAATGGCGTTGGATAGGACACACTCTACGGCGCAGCGGAGTCAACGCAGCATCAATCGCGTTTGAGTGGCAACCGCTTGGCAGGAGAAGACTTGGTCGCCTTGTACACAGTTGGCGACGCACCGTAGAGAGTGAGATGAGGACTGCCAACGTGACCTGGAGGGATGTCAAGGAGCAAGCGCAAGACAGGGTAAAGTGGAGACAACTTGTGAGGGCCCTATGTACCAGCGGGGTACCCTAGGACTACAACAACAACACAACAATATGGGGATTGCTCTGAGGAATTGTTTGAGATGATCCTATCATCTCGTTTTTACAATCGCACTGCCCGTCACCGGAATAGAGTCCTTTCATACTACCTGGAGCCACAGCGTTCATCCACAGTGCGTTTCCAGAGATCTTTTTTGCCACGTATCATCCGGCTTTAGAATGAGCCCCCCCGCCACGGTCATTCCCGAGCGTTATGAGATGTCCTTCTTCAAACGAGGCTTGTGGAGAGTACTTAACGGTAGGCAGTGGCTTGGCTCTACCCCTGGTATTGCTGAAGCTCATGGGCGACGGTAACCACTCACCATCAGGTGGGTCATTGGATCGTCTGCCTAAAAGGGCATTTAAAAATATGTAATTTAACTACCGTTGCTCCCTACATATTAATTCAATACCAGTGAATGAAATGTTTTAAGAGTGCAATTTTTTTAGGTAGTTACATAACGATGCGGCTTGTTTTAAGGTAATTTCAGTCTCAATGTTCATATAATCCCTGTGTGCTCAAATATTATCTAATTTTCTTTCTAGTTAGGCTGTGTTTTGCAAGACAGCATATTTAACTGCGAAAAAATCTCAAAATGAAAATATACTTAGTATTAGGGCATATTCTGTGTGCCCACGAGTACATTATGCCTATTTCTGCGGCAAAACAGTCATTCATACGGGCTTGAGGAGGGGAACAGTCGTTATACAGGCCCATTGAAATTCAGACCTCATCTTTTAAAATGCTACTCATTTTTTTCCCTTTTCCTATGTGAATGGCCTTCGAAAACCATTTAACATCAGGTGGGCAGTGAATTAATTTACTTATCGAGAAAAAGTCTCTATCAGTTACTCTGCTAAGTAAAAGACTAAGTAAGCAGATGACGTGAGATCCATTTCATGGAATAAACTCATCCACGATGAAAGTAACGGGAAATAGCAGGGATCATAAACTATTTATAAAAAACTTAAAAATATTGACCTAAAATGCTAGTTTCAAAAATGTATCACTAACTCCTCTAGTAAAAATCTCTCTCAATATGAGTAGTCTTAAGGTATCAAAATTTGCTTTTTTCGTGAAAATAGATCCATAATAAATTTTCCGGTTAATACAACGTGCTCCTCTGATGGGTGTAAGTGGTGTTTTGCTCGGCAAACAAATACTCCGTGAAATTAACTGCGCCGCGCCCAGAACGTTTCGGACGCCACGTTTTTACGGATATCACTTTACTAGATATAACATTTTGTAATTGATATAAATGCTGTATAAGTTGTGGTGATTGTGAAAGTTAGTGTGGCTTATAGAAAATTAGATTTCAATATATAGCCGTGGGCTGAGAAAAAAAAACTCGTTATGATATGTGTAATTCGGAGTTCTATGTTTTTAAAAAAAAAAAGGGATTGAATAAGACCGAATAGGTTAAAATCAATTAGTTAATTCTATACTATGATTTTGGTACAAAATAGGCTTGCAAACAATAAACATCCTTAGCATTATCATTCGCAGTTTAAATTCTAGACGACGTAATAAAACTCATATCTTTTTCTATCTACTATATACTTTCGTATGGGAGGAGATGGTCACGACCCTCAGACATGAGGAATGCGACTCAGGGAGAAGGGGGACATCTTCGTGAACACTTACATCCGGATCACTAGAATATGACATGACATGTTTTAACTGACAATCGGTTGATTGAAAGCAGGAAATACATCAGGTCAACACTCCGAATCACGAATCTACTACTAATTAGAGAAAGTAAATGATTGAACTAAAATATCAATTTAATTATATATTTATAGTAATGACGCTTCCATTCGATCTTATTCAAAGATTCGTTTCTGGAAATACATTCTGAGGTGGTGTTACTGTGTGGAGAACAAAGGAAAATTGTGAAACTCAGTAGAGGTTCTTGTGATAGCCTACTTCGTATTATGATTTTGCAAAAAATAAACAACTTCTTCTATCATATCACTTCAATAGGTATCTTTCAAATATGTAGGACACTAGGTCTATAGGTTTCTAGGTTTTATGTTTTAAAGAAGTTTAAAAGAACCCAAGAAACTTTTGACGTAGTTTTGGGCAAGAAAATTTTGGAAAATTATCACCTCAGAACGTGATTATTCTTGTTTGAAAAATAATTATTAGGAATCGATTCGGGGATTTCGTAACTATTATGTAGATACCAAAACCCTGCCTATTTCATATAGGGAGGAATTGAAGGGTGGGATAGCCGTTGTATTTTAAAATGGAGACTTACAACTCATGTTTTGCGGTAGGCAGCGGCTTGGCTCTGCCCTTGGCATTGCTGAAGTCCATGGGCGACGGTAACCACTCACCATCAGGTGGGCCGTATGCTCGTCTGCCTACAAAGGCAATAAAAAATAAAAAAAATGTCTTAAAGTTGGTGACGGCATTTAGCGTTATTGATGTCTATGGGCTCTATCTTGTCCACCCATTTCAACAATAAAAAAGAACACGATCCGAAAATAAATGGTAAATATACTTTATATGAAGTAATCTCAACATGTAGAAAATAATGGCTAATGCAATAAATCAGGTCTCATGAGACTAAGCCGTCTGCAGCTTTAATTAACTTTTAGACATTAACTTTCGAATAAAATTAGTTGAATTAAAGCAGTGACTAAATTACAGCAAAGTATATTTTCTATTCTATACTAATACTAATACTAATACTAATAATATTATAAAGAGGAAAGATTTGTTTGTTTGTTTGTTTCGAATAGGCTCCGAAACTACTGGACCGATTTGAAAAATTCTTTTTCGATTAGAAGCCGACATTGTCCCTGATGAACATAGGCCACTTTTTTTTATTATTTTTTTATTTTTTATTTTTTGGTTTCATGTGTGTTTTAATGTTTCCGAAGCGAAGCGAGGGCGGGTCGCTAGTATTTTATATCTTTACGAAACATTTACGTTTCGATTTAAAAAATTGAATTAAAACTATATTTACCATACGGTTTCGCACTTATTATTTTCATTTTATTAATGCCCAAAGTTTTGATTACTTTATAGTTCTCGTTGTCATGGACAACTTACATGTTTGTTATTCGTCAACAATTGAATGTCGTGCTGACACCGTATATATTTTGGGCGTAGGGTCCAACATTCTACATATGTATTTCTGCCGCGTTGGTGAAAACTTAGACAACTGTTATGTAATAAATTATTCTTCGATGTCATATCACAACGTGGCAGCTTTCACATTATTTTCTTTTCTGTGAGCTCTGATAGGTCTAAGCATATACTTCTCTACGATTGCTCATTGAGTTAAAAGGTATGTTCTAATTTTTGTTTAGCCTGAGTTATCTTACTTCAAGTAAAACCAAGTAACGAGACAATTCTAATGGTTTTAAACTGGCGACAATGTAAAATAAAACATTGGAAACTCTTTGACGAAATTACGAAAATCTACGCACAACACAAAATAAAGAGGGTCATTTCTAATGTCAGAAGAGCTTAGAAAAAAAAATGATGGGCAATATTAAAAATGCCCGTAATATTGCACCTGTAACGTCTGACAAGGGTCGCCTTGCATGTGTCTCGTGGACAGCAACAGTAAATTCTTGTCCCTTAAATAAATAATCGACTCGTTTGCTTCACAACAATTTGTACGTACTCGAATGGGCTCATGAATATTGACGGCTTATTGCTGGCTTCATGCTATTTTCTTTTACGTCATTCGTGCATTCGTTAATTTTTTTTAAAATAGTTCTAGATTCAACATCATTTTTTTTCACTATCATAGGCTACAATCGAAATACAACTGAAGCCAAAAAAACGGAAATTTACACGTAAATATAGTGTGAATTCTTAACAATAATAATAATAATAAGCCCATTTTATTTCCAAAAACAAAGAAAGAAAAAAAGAAAAAACACCTTATCAAATAAAAATTACAAAATTAAATATAAACTTGTGTTTGGAACCCCATTCGGGTATAGGCCTCCTCCAGCTTGCTCCACTCATCCCTATCCTTGGCTTTGTTTCTCCATTCTTTTCCAGTTGCTGCTATTATTTCGTCGATCCATCTGCTTCTTGGTCGTCCTCTTCTTCTTTTGCCCGCTGGTCCTTCCCATGTTGTAATTTCTAATTCTTAACAATAATGCTAACAGTAAATTGTTCGTTTGCCAGTCAATTTTTCGAAAATATTAAAACCTCCATAACTTCTTTAACGCTCATGTAAATTTCAAAAGTCTTCGTGGAGTGAAGATCTATACAGGGTAGCTGGCAAAAGCTTGATGAGAAAAGTCGCGGATCGTGCGTGCAATAAGAGTCGCCTTTGTCCAGCAGTGGACTGCTGTAGACTGATGATGTGATGTCGTGAAATTTCAAATGAACTTTAAATCTGAATAAAAAAACCAAGATTGACAATTTGATTTCTAAACAAAGCAAACTAATGAGAGTAACAGAGAGAAGTGTCGGTCAAGAACTTAAAAACATTTCTTTATTGGTAAACAAAGCGGGATAGCGCAAAGAGAGACGTTTTGGCTAAGGCATCGTAATATATTAAGTGCTAGCACGCGAGTCGGCAATAAGTTTGCCTCGCCTAGTTTGCTGTTAGATAACAATAATTATAAATCTCACTAAAACTTCTTACTGTCCACACCGAGGCTATTGTCTTGTACTTACTACAAATTTACTAAAACTAACTTGCATTTTTTAAAACGATCTATTTTGTGGTGATGTGACTATAAACACTGTTTTTTTTTTTTTTTTTATTGCCTTTGTAGGCAGACGAGCATGCGGCCCACCTGATGGTGAGTGGTTACCGTCGCCCATGGACTTCAGCAATGCCAAGGCCAGAGCCAAGCCGCTGCCTACCGTGTTTTCATTATTGAAGAGTACAGTTCATCCAATAACATTACCTGTGACTAGTCTAAGTTTATGTAAATAGTGATTAATGGGTCGATAGGCTTAATCATAAGCCTTTGCACTTAATCTGAAGAGGTATCCCATAATTAATTACATAACAAAAACTCTTATCTTTGTTTTTTCATGCGGCAGATTATATTTTTAATTTAATCGAAACAAACGCGACTCTTATTTAAATAAATTTATGAATTTTATTAAAATTACTTAATCGTTCATATAATTTATTTATTTATTATATTTCATGCATATTATTATGTATTCACCAACTTAATGCCTAAGACATTCTCTACGAGTCAAATTACAGTAAGGCCGAAAAGAAAATAGCAAATGCATTAGGTTGTTTAAAAAAATTTAAATAGTTTTCATACAATATACTAACCATGTGTGTATAGTATATTTGTAAAATCTTAAAGTAATTCTATTAGCCATAGTGTTTGCAACCAAATTGAGAATATATATATAATTCGTAAAATCAGAATAACAGCAAAATTGAATATCGTGATAATAGCCTTTAAAATAAAAGTTACAGCATGTTTATGTAAGAGTGTTTAACTCACTGTAGCCATATGAATTTTTTAGTCTACATATTTGCTTCACTAAATACTATATTTCAATTGGACATTGACCGCTTTAAAGGTGAATCGACCGAGGGCAATGTCCGTGTCTCGTTCTAGACGTAAAACAAACACGAACACTTTAAGAAAAAAGCTTATATTCTATTGTTACAAAATATTGTGGATTGGTAAGAAAGGAACGTGTGAATAGAGTGTATGTAGAACGGAACGTTAAGAGTTAACGTGTCAGTGAGAGAAAGCACTAAGAAAGGCAAAAGAGAATGACAGATAATACGGCAGACAAAAAAGGAAGATGGCGAAGACGGTAAAATGAGCAAGGTATAAAAAAGATGTCAATTAACTTTTAATTATTAAAGTAAAGATGATTTTGGAAAAGAAGACTAAAAGTGCAACAGTGTATTAAATTTTATTTTACGTGCCATGATCCTAATTCTACATTTATTGTTAATAAATTAATTATTTATGAATGACGGATGTAGCGGACATGTTGTTAGTGTCCGTGTTTTAATTTATTATAGCATAATAATAAACTTAATCACTGAAAATAATTTACAATACATGTCTGAATACTTGTAAGATTGGATGAAAAATATTATATAAAAAGCTAATAAAAATTTTTAATAAAAAACAAATCAGTCGATGTAGAGAAACTTGTTCTACGATCTGATGTATTATTTATATAAACATGCGGAATTAAACTCAATTACTTAATTTTGCTGTACACTAGAAATAATTTAAAGCAAATTTTATTTATACAAACTCATCGTAACCATAATGCGAGTAGAAAAGAAAAGCTTTAATATCACATATTTCATATACAACATTTTCATCCATGGTCTCGTGTAGGACATCATAAAAACATCAAGAATCCATCAGACGTAGGAACAGATTGTTTGACAAAGAACATTTTGTGTACCTTGACATCCTACTATGTATTTTTATGCAATACAGTTATCGCATCTTTATATGATTAGTCAAAGTAAAAATGTGTATTTTGAAAAAGGAATAGGTTCAAAAATGACTATTCGTTTAAGAGCAGTGTGTTAGAAAAGTTGACTATAAAACAAAAAACACTATTTGCATTTATTTTTGTTTCGTAGTAAATTATTAATTTGCCAACTCGAACGTAGTTTTAGCAAGTTTACAATTTTCATATTCTAGGAGAACAATACAGAAGCGTAGACAGTTGGCAAGCGCTCCCTTGCTTGCATCTCGACAACGTTATTCCAAACACGACCTAATCTTAAGGGTTCCGTAGCCAAGCGGATTCCGGAGTCTTTATAATATTTATTTTTTTTATTTTTTTATATTTCCTAGATGCTTGTATGAGCTCACCTTCCGCCCGGTGCTAAGTGGTCACCGGAGCCCATAGACATCTATCACGTCAATGCCGCCGCCCATCTTGTGATATGAGTTGCAGGTCTCAATGTTTACAGTACAACGGCTGGCCCATATTTCAAACCGAATCGCATTACTGCTGCACGGCAGAAATAGGGTGGTGGTACCTACCCATGTGGACACACAAGACTCCCTACCACCAGTAATGTCTAATAGGCACCTTATTTTACTTGGAGAATATTAACACTTTGATATAATTCTAAATATTGCTACACAATTAGTTGTAGAAACAAAAAAAAATGTATAGCTATACCACTTCATATACCTATTGAAATGGGTTTACTGTAAAATTGACAAAAAATATTTTTAAGCTGAGCCGATTGTTGGGGAGAAATGCGTTTTCAAACACATAAGAAACGCCCAACACGCTTCGACCTACAACTATAAAACAATGAATCACATTTTCTAGGAAAGTCGAGGTTCTAATGTTTACGTGTGTGCTCAGTAAAATTTTACTTGCCACTTTAGAAATAAATAAAAAAAAGAATTAAAATCATTTTGTTTACTTTGAATTTTAATAAGGCTCTTTAATTGTTGCAAAGGATTCTTCACCGTATATAATACGACACGTTCTTGTTCGGTTTGTTTTTGCTAAGTTAGTTAAATTAAAGGAAACTTTATCATTAGAACCACAGGCTCTACTATATCTTCAATTCCGTGAAACACTTTCCACTAAATTAATAGAGCGTATGTCCGTAGGTGGTTTAAGCATCGTTTGTTCACATCGACAACTAGTCTAGAATACTTATATAAAATCGTGTAAGCCGGTAGGCAGCGGCTTGGCTCTGCCCCTGGCATTGCTGAAGTCCATAGGCGACGGTAACCATTCACCATCAGGTGGGTCGTATGCTCGTCTGCCTACAAGGGCAATAAAAAAAAACATCAATTCTTTGCTTCTTTTTGTTTTCCACAACTGTGAATAAATATTTTCTTTAATGTTTTCCTAGAGCTGACGGATCTTTCGAGAACCGGAAGCGCTGCATCGATGACTGCTGCTCAGCGCATCCCTAAAATGTCTGACTGTCCTCGGAATTCTGTCGAAATGTTGTATCGGCAAATAAGACTTCACAGATCGGTGCATTTTCTTCAGAATTGTAAAGGTATTTTTAGCGAGCAACATAATATATGTAAGTACTGTCGAAGAGAAAGATGGAAACCGGTTTTGTCAATTCCTTGAACAACTTCGGGATTCAATAAGATTTTGATGTCGTATTTATAAAAAGGATTAAGTGATATGTACAATTATTGCACTTTAAATGGTCAAGAAGATTTACATATTTCATTGAAATCCTTATGATGCTAAAAAAAAAGACGAAAGTAAAATGTGAAAATGCACTTTAGTGTCGTGTTGAATGTGTTGAAGATCAATTTTACCAAATTTGGTTCGTACCAAATAAAAAATTTTTTTTGTGACATAATGGGAAAACTCTACATCAAAAAATAGTTTTGTCTATAAACAACAATTGCAATAAATATAAAATTTAGAACCACAAAAATGAAGATTTTCTTTAAAAAAGATGCATTTTAAAGCAAACCTTTATTTACTATCTGTTCGGGTTCATAGTAAATCTCTCAAAGAGTAGATGTTCACGTTTTACACCGTCTGGGGGATTATTGAACTTGGAATAAAAATAAAATAGGAATCTATGAAAGTGCACAGTACAAATACTTTATTTTCATTCTAAATTCTCGCATTTAACTATTTAAATTATTTCAAGCGTATACCTTTTTATGAAAGTAATTCGCTGATTATTTTTACATACATCTCACAGTTGTTGTGACATTTGTTGTAATAACGCGATTAAGGCTACGGTGTTGCTTTCAAGGAAACGGCATTCACAATGTGATGTCTAAGGACCTCCGGTAGTGGCTTACAATGATATTTGTCTTAACAACTGCCAAGGTGATGATGACAAACGTGGTACAGGTTTATTTGTGTAGAGAATGGTGAAAATGAGGAGTGTTGGTGATAGTAGTTAGTATTTGGATTCTTCTTCTTAGTCGAATACTTCATTGCTGAAGGTCGTGTCCTTGAAAGCCCTTCGTGGCTCTTTGTACCCTCAGCTTCCATTTGCTTCGGTTTTCGGCTTCTCTCAGGGCGTTCGCAACAAAGAGTCCAGTGACCGCAGTTATCTGATCCGACCAACGGCTTGGTGGCCGGCCGGCGGGTCTTTTCCCTTCCACCTTGCCCACCACAATCAATCTTTCAAGTATTTGGATTAAGAACATGGAAATCACATTAGTTTATATTATGTGTACACTTTCCGAGCAGTTATGGATTTTCATCGCTACTGGCAAAGCTTACATCATAAGTACATATATAGAGTAACTGGGAGGGCACTCAATAATGTTTACTAATTAATTTTAATGATACCTGGCCAAAATCATGCTGGGCACGCCACTTGTCTCCGAGTATACTTCAAAGGTCTGAGGAAGCACAAAGTCTTCTAATGATAATCATTTCACGGACCCCACTTGAAATGGCACGCAAGATAAACGGGGCTCCGCTCGAATTTTGTGTTGGTAACGTCTGCAAAAACAGTGAAATTTCAAATTATATTGATTGAACGCTTGAGACAATTACAATCCAATTAAATAAAACTATACGTAAGCATTGAATTTAAACACAAAAATGTTAATGACAAAATCTAAAATTGTAAAGATTAAAGCCGGAGATTTCTTCGAACTGATACATGAGTACACAGTGAAGTTTTGAGACTATAAGTATAAGGTACGATGATGCATGCCATTTAATGCAAATAAAAAAGAAAATGTTCTTCTTGCAAATTTACATTTAAAAAAAATGCCCAAACAAATCCAAGAACATGTTCTTTTTTATTGCATTAAATTCGAATACAAACAGGGTGCTCGCATCTTGTTAAGTTATTGCCTGAGCCTGAAAATATCGTAAATGTGAATGTTGATGTGAGTGCTAGCGCTGAGATACAAAGCCGAAATTTGTATTATAATCATTTGAAACGTAGAATAAATTGAATAAGCGCTATCGAAATATTGACCTTTTTTATAATAAGAGAGTTTGCGCTATTTGCATTGACACGCGGAATGATTTTCTCATTGTAACATCAACGCACGTCAGATGCTGTGCAGTAATCTTAGCAAATGCGTATTTTTAATTCAGTTGTGGTCAGTTAACACTGTTGTGGTCAAGCTGGCCGCAAGGTAATTCAAATTTTTAAAACATATGTTTTCCAAAATATAGAAGCGCATTTGTAGAGCTCAATCTAGATAGCTATAAGAACCGTTTTACATCACTTTTTCATCATAACAAAAACACAGCGGCAAAAAAGGCAACAAGAAAATAAAACGTAATATGTCAAACGTATCTAAATCTTGAGGTTCCGATAACTACGGTCAATACTAGTTGTAATAACCGAGAAACATGTTTTATTATTGTGTTGACCGTACTGTATTCGGATAGAAATGGAAAGCCATAATTCAAGGCAATATTGAATTATTTATAAACAGACGGCGCTGAATAGAAACTGAGAAGTATTTTGACACCAGCTATTGACTGCATGCTCAACATTTTTGACTGATGATCCTTCATTGTTCGAAAGACAATTTTGTTGGCTTTTGATGCTTTTGTTGACTTATTCTTTTCTAGACATTTGAGTTATGTAGCTTCGTTCAAATGTTACGACTAAAAGAGGTGGAGTATTATGTGAATAGTAAATATTCATTTAATTATATGACTTTGAATTTTAAAATTTAATTATCTTTTAAATTTTCTAAAATGGCTAGATATCATATTTGTTTTTTGGTAACCCACTAAATAAATAATTATGGTGATCGTATAGTCCACTTAATGAAAAGAGCTGCCCTTGGACATCGGCACAGCTATCACACTGATTGCCGTTAGAACTATCCCTAAACTTCATCTGAAAAAGGAAAGATTAAAAATTATAGTTCTAAATTGTTAATTCACATATCGCACAAGAATTGTAATTAGAAATAATAATAAAAAGACAGAGATAATGATTTTATTATAATGCTATTATTTAACGGGTTTATTAATTTTAAAGAGTTCCAGATTCACCAGTGCCTTCGCAAGTGCTATGACAACCTAATATCCTACCACTGATATCTAGTCCCTACCTAGTCTGCCAGTCATTATGGTGCTTGCTATATTGAAATGTTAAGAAATCATTCAAAATATAAATAGCATTTATGATGGTTCATAGCCGCGAATATTCCAAAGGTTTTGCAGTAACATTATTTTGGGTTTTTTTTTATTATATTCCGACTGTTTATCACAAACCATTAATAAAGGATAAAAATACATATTCAAAAATTCTCCCTAAATTATTTTGGGCTGAAAACAATTAATCTTTTTGAACTGCAAAAAATCTTTCCTTGTTCAAGAATGAAAGCAATTTAGCCACACCGTGAGAACTAATGCAGATGATGCTCCAGCACTTTTCTTTCAGTCTGACAACCGTTCAACTGATAGCCATTATTTAGCCTAAACATAATATCAGCTAATTCAGCGTTCTAGTTAGCTCACTTAAAACACATTTGTAAATTATTTACAATTATGATTACAATTTGAAATACTTTTTTATTCACAAGTAAAACTCAGTTTTGCTTTTATACCAAAGGCAAATGATAAATTTCCACGATCCGTGAGTGGTGTAGAAATCACCTCGGGCTATTTGCGTACCTAGAGCTACTTGTAAACAAATCTAGCGCGCTCCAAAGCTCTATGATCGAACGGACCACAAAATTCAATTACGTGGCAGACAAAATAAAAACCTTCATGCCGGCATCGTATCGTTGATTTGTTTTCGCTTTGTTGCTTCCTACTCCATGTAACATACATATTGTCATGGGATTTGACAAGTTTTTTGCGACGATTTTTTATAAAACGCTTTAGAAAACCTATTTTGCATTGCCTGATTGAATTTCAATTTCATCTTTGTCTCGCCGTTTCAGAAATTGAATTTCATCTATGTTTCGTCAGTTGTTTTAAATGCTCATTACTTATGTTTCACTGCTACTTTATTAGAATGTAAGGGTTTATTTTTAATTGATTTTTTATGTAATTCTTCTTTTTCTCAAGGCTGTTAAAAAGCCCTTAAAAATACCACTGGCCGTATAATTATCCTTGAGCTATGAAATTAGTATCTCGATTCGCATTAGTCAAACTGCTGACCTACAAAGTAGCAACGCATTACTGTTTCATGAGAGAAACTGGGTGGAAAGTATGTATCCATCCATCCACCCAGTATCCATCCATTCCAATCTACATCCTTTTTCATAAGGATGTAGATAGACATACTGACAGTACTAACGTGCTTTCTTAATTAATTATGTGGAACGTCATTTGACTATTATGTCTTGAAAATGATGAAGAATTTTCGTCATGTTTTCAATTTCACAGCAATATTTGTTGATTTCATTAATTTCGTTAAATTATTATTACTTATTGAATAATCGACATGTCATTACCGTTCTAAAATCAATTGAATTAAACGTCATTATTTATAACAGACTAGAGGAAATTAAACAATTATCTCCGTGTTTCGTTCTAAAATCTTAAGAAGTGATGAAATTCGGCTCCCGTCTGTCAAAATGAAGTTCACGCTTTCTGACAGTCTCTGTTTTCCTTCACTTCCGATTTCTCAAACAACTGCAAAGTGATTTAATTTTCAAGTAGTACGGTGTAAGAAATAGATGTTTAATGATGAAGTATTTAAGAAAACAATAAGACATCGCTTTGTTGACCTTTGGGGATTTGAGTTAAAGCATAATTAACATTGACATTGACATTTTTAGCTTGTAAATTTTATCTCTATGCTTTTTACAAATGTACTAAGATGCATTTAGTTGGCGAAATGATATTTTTTGAAAAGACAAGTTGAATGTTTCTAATTTATTGACCCATTTATAAAACTTTTATAAAATTAGCATAGTTAGTACTAGCTGTTACGTAAGTTTTTCAATAAAAAAGGTTAATTGTTCGAGATTAGGCTCGATTCAATGCCTTTCAGATTATCTAAAGTCATACATACGATACGCATTTCTTATTCGTATGACAGCATGCCCGAAATTAGTTGATAATATATAGTCCACAAGCAACTAAATAATCGTAAGCCAACTAAATTTTATAAACAGAAAATATAAATCATAGGTAAGGTATAAATAAAAGGTAATCTTTATTTCACGAATAGCATAATTTACGGGGAATAAAAATTTCATGTCACAGCTTTAGACTAAAGTTGCGCTTTCTTCGTGTGCAAGGAATTCCCCGTGAAATTAGCGTCTAGATTAAATTCAGAGTGGACACCTTTCAGGTACAAAGATAAATTACTGCAGAGACAGGTCTCCAAAGCGAATTACTTACCTGGATGCGTACTAAACAGTTAACGAGCATTTTGCTTGAGCATTCCAATTATTCTTAAAAACAGTACTAGTTGGATTGGAAGAACTGAAGACAATTGTTTTGCCTAAAGCGTCTAAGCGGCAACTAGAGCTCAGAGCTTTTAGATACTATAGATAACCTAACCATCCATCGAGTCGTCCCCCACTAAACTAACCATCGAGATATTTAAATAAAGTTGGGTTGGTGCACTGGATGCTGGTTTGAAACCGCACGGGTTTATATTGGCGCAACAAGAATAAAAGAAACAGAAATCATTGAAATATGGCAAAATAGGTTTTTTATTGTATAGATGAGTAAGTGAGTTCTTGGTTCATTTGGCATCAAGGGCTACCAGAACCACCACCTTGAAACAGAAATGAAAATTTCAATATTGTTGTTTAACGGCTGTGCCACCGAAACTTGAGACCGAAACGCATAGCTGCTTCGTGGCATTAATTGGCAGGCCCGTAAGACTTACCTACGCGAGCGGCTTCGAGAACATTGGTCAAATATCTATTTTCTTAGTAAAATTTGAGCATCAGCATAGTCAGCATAGTAGCATCAGCATAGTCATGCTGGTGGTCAAACTCTGAAGGCATTTTGTGACTTGTACACGCAACGCTTAGTACGACTACATAGAGCATCTTATGCTTTAACCACGACAACCTGTTCATACCAACTTTTATCATTAGGCATAATGTAGTATTATCATAGTTATAAATTAACGTATTTCGGATTTGTCGTAAATGTTTCGTAAAAATATCAGTAAAGTTGGACTTGTTCAGATTCTGATAAATCTGATAACTATATAAAATTTATACAGTTAAATATTTATACAATTTATTTTTTTAAATATGTGAACAGTTTATAGATAGGTAGCTAATGGGCGGCCAATTTATTTATCAACTGATTGAATGTTGCCACTCACCTTAAGACAAGATATCGTAGTCACTGTTATATTGTAGAAAGAACACACAACTTTTTTGTATAAATTTCAAGAATAGCATATATGCAATTTATGCAAATGGTCCGTAAGATATTTTTTTGCTTTTAACTGTATAAGAAACTTAAGCGCCAATAAATAATTATTGATAAAACATTACACTATAGTTTCCATAACATACAAATATTGACGAACAATATTTTAGTCAGCCGTGACCACGAAAACTGTGAATCTAGTCTCAAGTCTGAAATTACAAATTAATCCACGTCAGATTAAATAGTAAAAGTAGTTTTATGAAACAATGTTCGTCTTTAAGCGCTGCTGCTTTGCAGTAAATCAATCATTAAGGCAGATCTCTGCTTACTTGGAGTACCACTCCGTCTTAACTCGTTTCCACCACGTGAATACTTTACGTAGCCGGCGTTCATAAAAAAGACAATTTCCCTTATTGCCGCAATCTGTTACACATGCTCCGCGCGGGGTTATGTCTGCAGCCGCCCTCATAAACGACAAAGTAAACTATAATTTATTGCGCAAATTTAGGGTCAAACGCAAGACTCATAAATTACTTTATATATTATTTGAACGAGCTGGCTACTTGCTCAAAATCATCTGTATTTATTACAAGTGTAATTCTAATGGATCTTTAATAATAAGTCTTTACACACAAAAATTGCCGTTTTACAATTCTGGCAATTCGAAACGTAATTTATCTATAGCTAACAATAAATTCTAAATTACATTGAATTTAGTTAAAAAAATTAGAATTCTAAACTTTTTCAAAATCAATGATTTGTTTACTGATAAGTGTTTTGTCTTCATTACATTCATACTCTTTCACGTATATTGACATCCTTTCTTTCTTTTTTTTGTTGCTTAGATGGGTGGACGAGCTCACAGCCCACCTGGTGTTAATTGATTACTGGAACCCAAAGACATCTACAACGTAAATGCGCCACCCACCTTGAGATATAAGTTCTAAGGTTTCAAGTATAGTTACAACGGCTGCCCCACCCTTTAAACCGAATCGCGTTACTGCTTCATGGCAGAAATAGGCAGGGTGGTGGTACCTACCCGTGCGGACTCACAAAAGGTCCTACCACCAGTAATAAATAATCTTATCGACCCAGTGAGGGTGATGAGGCGATTGGCATTGCATTGCATTTTCGATCCGGAAGGCTGGTCCTGGTTCGGGTTCGTAACCCGGGCGGGAATAAGGCACGGGAGAAAACTACAGGGAAGTCGTTTAGTCTGTAGGAGGCCTATCGGTGAGGGTAAAGGGTAAAAACCTGAGAGTATGAGGCCGCGAAGTGCGCTACCAGAACTCTAACACGCTACGTGACAGCACTTTTTCGGAGTTGTAGTTCTACGGAGCGTCTGCGAGCGACCGATTGGTGGTGTATCGCGTTCCCACCCGCTGATTATGGCCCAGCAGGGTATAATACCGGGATGCTATTTCTCACTTTTAAAGACGTGGTATTAGTAGTAGGCAGGTACTAATAGAGTTATTTCTCGCTTTAAGAGACGCGGCTTAGTCTTGAAGATGGTCTTTAATATAATAGTATCGATTCATTGGATTGAAACATTTCACCGTACCCTATTTTTCAATTTTACATAGAATTGATTACAGTATACTTTTATTGTACACCAATATAAAAAGCTAACAGATCTTATTGACACTAAAAACATTAAGCCTAGAATCAAATTCTAGCGATCAAAACAGCAAAATAATAAACGTAATTGGCTTTATGAAGGCGAATAAGTCGAGAGATATATGTGTTTACTAAATATCTATATATTAATACGTGAAACAAAAACTTTGTATCCCTTTTTACAAAAATTGCGCGAACGGAGGAGAATGAAATTTTCCACACTTATAGAGAATATAGAGAAGAAGTGCACAATGCTAATATTTATTTTAAATGATGCATAAAAGATAAATTAAATCAATAAAGAAAACATTACACACACTACCATGTATTAGACACACGCACGTATACTCTTTGGTTATTGTCAAAATTTATTATTGCTTAAAGTCTGTAGTCAGATTGAGAATAGGTTAGTATTGTTTATTTTTAATATTACAAGTATTTATCTTTAGTGTAGTCTTGGCGAAATCTGTAACAATAGGACCATAATAATGTTGACACTTATAATTTCAATTGATTATAGTCGAATTTCGTCTACTGCGGTACCACTAGTATCTATTAAAAGTCAAACATTTTGTTTGGGCTGTAGATTTTATATGAAGGAGACAGTTGGTACATGAATTCATTCGGTACCTTAAAATATAAAATGAACTTCAATTTAAAACAAGCCACCCCATCTCGAAATCATGGCTAAAGTAACAATGAGTAAAAATGAACTTTAAATTCACAACGTTAGTGTGAATGATAGTTGATTCTGCTCACGTTTGAATGAGATGAAGCCTCCAAAGCCTCGATACAACTTATTGATTCGACTTTTCACTAAAGACCGGGTTCTAACATGAAAAACATAGGTATCGCTTCGAAAAATACCAACTAAACTTTTGAAAGTCTGAAACATAGCTCTTCTTTTATTCATGCTCTGACATGTGGCGTTCTCCGTTGTATACAGGCTTTCTTTTCTAACAAAATAAACAACATCTACTTGGAGTTAGGTCCTTTGAGAGGATGTTCCCTGCTAATGTTTTATGAATGAGGTCTACTACGACTCTACAATTAGGTTTTTATTGATGCACTTTTTGTGCTAACGGCAGTCGAATGTAGAGTATAGGATATCAAAAAATAGCCCAGTATGTATGTGTAGTAAGAAATCTACATTGAATCAAAATAGATAGCATAGGGCTATTTTTATTCTTATAACGTTTCTTGAGACATTTTAAGATCATCCCCACTGCGAAAATCGCGTAGGCCGTTCCCTTTATCGCGAAAAACTGTATTTGTCTCTGTCTCGCAAGGAAAAATTTACACTGGTTCTGGTATGCCGCACAGATTTCGTTGTGCTTAGTTTAACTAGAATCCAACTTTATATATAGGTAACTGTGCTCCTATTTCTACTTGATAGATCCCGGTTCTTAATCTCTTTTCAATCTAGACAAGATCGAATCAAACATTTGAAGAAAGAAAAACGTATATATTGACGTATATTTTGTTGCTTAACGATCCTTATCACTGCTAAATAAAACTGATTTTCAAATGGACACAGTTGACTTATACGTCCCTTTGAACTTAGAGCTAGCTGTGGAAAGCTTGAAAGGTAGACAAGTAGGAACGTGTAGGCTGTTTTCGTACAAGCCTTCAGTCGTACCGCGCACATGCTGGCGGGTAGACGGGCACAGAGCTTAGACTGTACGCGAAATGGCGGGAACTTTTCGATAATTTTCGTATTCTAAGACGCTAAAACATATCATTGAACTTTTACTTTATGAAAGTGTAAAATACAATTGAGAGGAAATTCAAAAAGTGACTCTTCCCGAGATAACTTTCAAATATTATAGAGCAGTGAGTACTTTTTTACGTCTGCATTTTAAAACATAATCGAAGCAAGTAACAAAAAAAAAATGTTTGAAACATATTACTTTATTCATTTGTGCTGTTATTGTATTTATGTTAAATTTTCATAAGTTTTACAATACTAGTGGTGTTTATATATTTTTAATTCATACATGAATATTACATTCGACTGGGTCTTAAACGAAGCCATGACGTAAAGAGTTAACGAAATAATAATGTTAATTAAAAATTTAAGTATCTGCAATTTCTTACCTGCAATCCGGACTGTAATATTTAGACCTGTAATATTTACCTGTGTAGTTAATAATTTGATATTTCTTTATTTTGTTATTTTATTTCTATATACTTTACTTATTACATCATATGGCTGACCTCATTTTAAAGCATCCCAAATATATAAATCAGCAGAAAATCAAATATAAAATGTATTTGATTAAGCTTTATAATTAATACTTTATAGAAAGACAGACTGTTGTATTGTTTATAAATAAATCAGAAATGCAATGAAAAACTAGGCACCAAAAAGTTAAACATAAAGCTTACCTTGATAAGGTGACGGCAACATACGAAAGGGCTCAGTCTGTAAAATACAAAATATTGCCAGCGAAATTTCCTATGGAAATGATATTCGGGGTAATGAAAATTCCGACCGATGCATCCGGTACCGAGCGAGGGTTTTAATTCCCTTCGCTGTTGCGAATCGGCGCATGTTTTTTCATTAAAACGCATTCAATACGACTACGTAGTGGCTTTTAAAAAGCGGACCTTTTAAAAAATACTCCCGCACTCAACCGCTGTAGTATCATTCGTTACAATTTTGTAAAAAGTAAAAAATGGATACATACCTTTTTCAATATTTCTATTCTTTAACAGTGAATCACAAATAAGTTTTTTTTTTTTTAAATAAATTAGGCAATGACTTGCATCTTTCGCATTTATTTTGAGTTAACCGATATCGCTGTTCTAGTTTTATTACTAATTAAAAAAACAATTCCAAATCGAACAGATAAAATAAACCAATCGAATACGTCCTTGAAATTTATACCCGTAAACCGGAAACTAGTTTATCCAAAGCTAATCATAGTTCCTTAGCTGACATTCAGACTGCGCTGAAACGGTTATGTTGCGGCCTCAATGACACCCTCACCTCTCCATTAGTACACCGTGAGGCAGGGTTAACGACCGCTTCGCGTGATGCCACACTACTTTACGTTTATTTATATGATGAGGCAAACAAACCTGGGGTCTAAAATTCAGGGGCTGAACAACACGGTACGCGACATATCAAATTTCCATTATCAGCGTACTACAGAACACGAACAATAGCCCAGTGGTCTTTAAAACAGTAATTCTCTTTAGTTCGTAATCCGGTTACAGTCATGTAACCAAAAGGGAGACTTATCAGGGCTGTAATAATTTACGAACGAAACAAACAGCTGTCACAGCTAGAAAACGATAAGATATTTAGTTAATATAAATGAAACAGTATTACATCGAATATAAATTAACATTTACTGGAAGATTTTTCATTCTAATTTATAAGTACAGTATAATCTAGAATTAAAATAAGTAATGCTGTAAAACACAATACAATGAACAAAAAACAATACTATTATGATACTAATCTAGAATTCTAGACAAAATTTGAAACAAAAAAATATTTTGTGTCCTCACAATAGAGTTAACAAATGTACTTTGGTTTCAGAGGAAATATGAAGAACGAAGTGCCAATTCAAATATGTTAAACGATATTAGTCGACGATGAAACAAATTAATAATGGAAATCTTTTACGAAAATATGTCGTAATAAGTTCCAATGTCGGGCCATGAAGTAAGCGTGTCGTAGACAATGCACAGACTCGTGGGTACGGCTGCAGTGTCTGCCCTACTGCAAATACTTCTATATTTTGCAGGTAAGATGTTTCATTTAATATTATGTACGAGATTAAGTGTAGCGTAAGACATCATTCGTTTTTGATAAAATAGGGTCTCTTTTAAGCTATTACGTATTAAATTTTCCCAGTAACAATTCCGCTTTGTAGTTCGGACATATTTGTTAAAATATAATTACACAATAAAAGCTAATTAGATTCATCAGTGCGCTATTTATGAAGACAGTGATTACAAAGTATGCCAGTATGTTTTTATGATCTAACTGAACAGATGAGCACACATGATCTCCCTGATATTAAATGGATCCTGGAGCGCATAGACGTCACAACATAAATTCTGCCTCCCCATCTTGAGACATGAGGTCGAAACCTCAATAATATTGTAAATATAGGCAGATCAAGCGAGCTCACAATAAGGACATCGTCATCATAGACGTAATTTACGGTCAAATGATATTTTGGGTCGGTATAATCTGTAAGTAGCGTGCAATTAATATTTTGGAACGAAGTTCCTTATCGCGCGTTGTGAAAGGGGGCTAGACGGAAAAAATTCTTACGAAAAGTTGTCACGACACTTTTTAGATTCGTCATTCTGACCAATCAACGTGTAGGCGCTTATCGCGTGACATTGCTCGTATCCGATTGGTCCGCGTAATGAGTACAGTTTTTCGAGATAGCGTTTCAACAATAGTAATTTAGTTCATAGTATTGTTTTTTTCTTCTTCATAATGCCGTAATTTATTATTATAACTTAAAAAAAAATTTACAATTCCTTCACTAATTAATCGAAAGGAACTTCGTTCCATCCGGGTGTCCCTTGACACCTCTGAAGTTTTTTCCTTCAGTGATTCTAGTCTACATGTCAGTTGCCTAGAAGAGTCGTTATCGTTTTGCATTTGTATGTAATTTTGGTGTATAATAAATCATATTTTACAAAACTATACGATATGAAGTAACCAATTAATACTCAAATAAAATTTGTTTCATTAAAACAGATAAACATTCACACATCAAATAAATTAATCCATAACAATCGACCGTACAAACAACAAGTCGCGACAGATGTCAGTTGTCAAATGACTTCGGAAGAACCTGTGCTCGCGTGCTGTTTGCCAATTTATCACTAAGCTGATTATATATAGGCTCGTCTTCCTGACGTGCTTTATGGCGTCTGTTTGCTCTCCTCGCATTGTTTCACGCTCCTTTATTTACACACCTTTTAAGCTAAGAAATATTGACATGAAATTGTGTAAACGCAGCACGGTTAACATGTAGAAAATTCATTCAATAGTAATGATGCAGGTGACGGTATATTCATAATTTAAAAGCTTATTTGTTGTTCCGTGAGCCTTCGTCTTTATTCCTCGTTCTTAGATGATAAAAAGCTAGGTAGAGTATTAATTATATCATGTAAGATATATCAAATCTAAAAATACTATTACCTATATTCCAATTTAATTTTTTTATATTTATTTACTACCTACATAGCCTGATAAACAAGCTCATTACGTAACTTTAGGTGGCTACAAATTACATTTTAATATCGGTAGAGTCGCATCGCTTGATACGAATGCACCGGGTGTCTTATTCTTTAGGCCACGACGAGCCAAAAATATATAAAGAAAACCTAGGTGGTAGGACATCTTGTGAGTCTGCATGGTACCTATTCACCAGCCTGCTTATTTCTGCCGTGAAGCAGAATCCGTTTCGTTTTGAAGGTGGGGCAGCCATTGTACTATACTGAGAACTCATATCTCAAGGTGGGTGGCGGCATATACGTCATAGATGTCTATGGGCTCCGGTAACTATTTAGCACCAGGCGGGCCCTGAACTCATCCACCGATCTAAGCAATAAAAAAATCCTATTTAATTCGAAAACTTGATACCAGCCTGCACGATTTTAACACTGGCATAGTCGCATTGCTCGATACGAATAAACCGGATGTCTTATCCATTACGCCACTATGATTTCATATAAAATTGAATTTAGAATATTATACAATACACTCAGAATACAGTATATAAACCAGGGCATATTCCAAAGGCTCAATACAGATTGTGTTTACAGTGCTTCTAGTTCGGAGCGCAGGTGGCATGGTCTGCATAAGCTCCGACGGACCACAGTCGAATCCGCATTTGACTTTAATTTAACTTTGCTACGCTGAACATTGTCTTTACGCGGAAATTTGAAGCACGACTTCGGGGATTTAGGCCGGTCGATGAATAATTCTGCCACAGTGAAGTGTTACTAGTGGCTTATCTTCTATGAAGCTACTCGAACGTTTCCGACAATTATGTGTCTGGAGTCACTTGATTAGTACTGTTTTAACACCATATTGCCGTTTAAAGAAATCTTAATATGAGTTAATAGTGTATAAATAAATTGTATTATGTATGACGGAGCAAACGCTAGTTCCATGGTGTTTTTAAAATGACGACGTCAGCGTTGCTGACGACATTCTCTTCATCATTATCATTGCCTTTCATAGTAACAGTAATTAAGACTCACTTTTCAAAAGAATTCCATTTATTACAACAGCAGAGAGCTCCCCCTCAGTCGGCTGATCGAGTTGGAATGTTTTGTACAACAATAGTCACTCGTATTTATAGTAGAACGTGAGGGTAGCTTAGTCATGAACTCCCTTGAATACCGTCTTAAGCAGTTGTTGACATGTGTAACACTTAGGAAAAATAACTTTAAATAATCTTAGTTAACCAAATAGTGATGTTGCGTCGACATGTATAACATAAAAAAAATTATTATACATGTCAAGTTTTTTTAGTAATAATTTATTTATAAAGAAATTGTTTGAAGCATTCTCTGAAAATCCTCTAAGCGGATACGTCCATTATTTGATCGTCTTTACATCTTTACATACAACTACATATAAGCAAGCAAGCAGTCCATTAAGATAACAACAGATAAATATACAAAGTGGGAATGTCAAAGAATTTGCATAGATACTGGTTCCACAATCGCGCGCTGTACGATACCGTTTGAATACGTAAGGTGGAAGATATCTAGGCTCTGATTTTACAATTCCTTCAGAGACATTTTTCATTTATCAATATTTTTACTATTGTCCTAATACCTTCCATTTCGAGCACGAGAATTTCATTTTGAAATATCCATCTTGTGTTTTGAAATGGTTTTCGTGGTATGTAGTTTCGTAATGCGCTATTTTATAAGTTATGCTACTTCTATGATGCATCTTAAGATTAAACTCAACGTGAGATGGTAAACATGACACTTCTTGTCCCAATAATTTAGCATTAAATGTGAACACATCTTAATGTGATCCTCATCAAGCATCTACAGCTCTTAAGACTACAACTGTTATAATAATTTTAAAAGAAAGAAAAAACTCGCTGTTTTGGTACTGAACGTTCGGTTCGTCCGTTTGTCGCCCTTTTAAGTATTAAGTTCAAATAAATACATTGTCTTTTTCCCTTTTTCCTGTCGTCTTGTTGCATTCTAGAAAAGTCATACTCTCACCGTGTCAAGTCTCCGTCTTAGTCTATGTCTAGTCATTATAAGTCTTATGTGCTGTCAAAGAGGTTACACGCCACGACACTTGAAGCAGTGTGGATGCGTTTCGTTTTGAAGGGTGGAGCAGCCGTTGTATTATAAATCTGAGATATAGAGCGCTCAACGACGTAGATGTGTCAAGGTGGGTGACGGCATTTACGTTGTAGACGTCTATGGGCTCGGGTAACCCCTTAACTCCAGGTGGGCCATGAGCTCTTTCAATCTAAGTAATAAATAAAAATTCAAATAACTATTGTGTCAACGATAATATTAAAAAAACATGTTCTAGTGTTTCTCTAACTTTTATTATCGTAATTGAAACATTGATTTATTGTATTGTCTACTTCTTCTGTTAAAATTCATCCATCGATTTCACTTAATATTGCCGGTCTTGAAGGCAAAATGCACTTATGACCTTTTATTTGTACACAATAAGTAACAATCGTTACAAGTCATATGTGTGTGTGTTCTATCCCTTTTCAATTAAAATCGTAAAGGTAATCGGAAAAGCGTATCCTAGCCGTTTTTGTATAATGACTAGCTGACCCGGCAGACTTCGTAGTGCCTCAATCGATAAATAAAAGACCTAAACTTTTGTATAAAATAAACTTAAAACAAACAAAAGGAATCCGTCCGACGGGGGACACGTCAAAGGAAAAACAAAATTTGATATTTTTATTTAATTCCGAGAATTTTCATATTTTTCTACCTTTTAAACCTTATCTGGACTTCCACAAATAAGTCAAGACTAAAATTAGCCAAATCGGTCCAGCCGTTCTCGAGTTTTAGCGAGACTAACGAACATCAATTTATTTTTATATATACAGATAGGTATAGCAATAATAGAATGATTCGTCTAAAACATTTAATCGGTGGCCATTATTTCACTCACAATAGAGAAGTACCCACGCAAGAGTATGCTCGAGTGAATATTCAATGATCCCGTAACGAGAGCCCCAGTTGACTACGAACTTGGATGCGTATTCAGAAAGGGTTCTTGTAGTACCAGGTGAATTTTCTATAATAAGCATGGAATTTGATAGATATCCTTAGATGTACTTATTCCCATTATGATTTACAGATTATATCGTGTATCATTACTATATTAATTACGTGCAGTTTGAATATCTGAATTTACAATTTTCACTAGAAATTCTAATGATAACTTAAACATAATGGTCCAAAGTATGATACAGTTTTTTAAATCTAAATCTACTGAGAGTTTAGGTGGTTTTAAGAGTGGACCAGGTTAAAATTTACTTTTCGTTTTAAAAGCAACGATGAGGTCACAACTTTTTATATTTAAAGTAGTTATGAAGGCATAGACAACGTGAGTGTTTAGAGCGTGGATTGTATTTTGGTGCCAGCTTCAATAAAAACTAGATTAAGAGCGATGGATATTTTTTTAATGTACAACACGTACCCGACCAAAGTTTTTTAGTAACTGCCACTAACTGTGTAGCCATACTTATTAGTGTCTTCATACATTTAAAAACAATCATATAAAACTTTATGCTTAGGATTGCCCTAAGCAGTGAGTACCACTTACCAGGATTGAAACATGAGATTCCAATTCTTAACAGCGACTCTCCTAGTCTTCAAACCGATACGCATAGCATTATTAGCATAGCATTAGGATCTAAATAAATAAATACTCTTCACATACGTCATATACTATCTGTCGATGTAGTATTTCTTATATGTATTTATTTTATGTATTTCATTATATATTTACGTGTATGTATATGCTTATTTTTATTTATGTTGTGTATGTATATAGTCTGATATATTATGTATTAGTGTTTTTATTTATTATTAATATTGTTATTGTGCATTGTATCAATAAGTAAATTAATTAGATTGTACTCTTCTACCCACTTATGTAAAGCTCTCCCTCTTTAAGAACGGTTAGCTGGTAGATAACTAAATTGTTGAGTTAAGCTCGCCATTATATAACTTTTCGCAATTATTGTATTGTATTAACTGTGTGTACAATAAAGAGTATATCAATATTTGTTGATAGATTATTCTGTGTGAAATTTAAATGTCGACTACAAAATAATATCACGGGTAGCTAGCTATACGAGATTAAGTTCCGAATGAGCACGACAAAAGCGTCGTTTTATGCGGGCGTCGACGAATCTGCTCGGCGCAGTCTTGCACAATCCACGCAAAGAGCATCCAATGCACCGTGAAATTGCCTATTTTCCACGTGATTTTATTTATTTTATTTCATACATCGATGACGTTCTGATTCGTTTTTATACGAACCAATGCCTCGGAAAATCTGTTCTAGTTTCGATACAATCGAAATATTGATTTGATTATATACCCTATGTGGGAATAATTAGGTGTAACCATTGGCCACACCGACCTGACAGATGACAGATGACGGTAGGACCTCTTGTAAGTCTACGCGGGTAGGTACCACCGCCCTGCCTATTTCTGCCGTGAAGCAGTAATGCATTTCGGTTTGAAGGGTGGGGCAGCCGTTCTAACTATACTTGAGACCTTAGAACTTATATCTCAACAACAGATGGGCTGTGATCACGTCCACCCATCTAAGCAATAAAAAAATAAAATAAAATAAAAGATTGCGCATGAAGTATAAATCAGACTTAATAAGACGAAAGAAGAAAAAATTTAAATTTTTGGGTGATTAAATAAAATTTAACAAATTCACTAATTTCATTGTGCACCTCGATCCCACATATTATTATATGTAATTCGGAACAAGCTCACTGTATCTAATTACGTATTCGTTAAGTGTCTCCGCGAAACTTGCAGGATGCATTTAGAATGTGCGAATCGTACAACGTGTCTTTGCAAGTAGCGCCTGTTAACATTTGTTAAATTTAAAGGAGATTGAACTGTGAAACGCAGGCTGTGGGTCTTAATTCGAATGCAAATACCGATAAGGATGCGTCATTTGGTCTTGAAAACCGTGACTGATTCATTTCCGATGCATGGTTGAAGCTCTTTGTCGGGTTCGTCGGTGGCGAATTACCTACTCACGTTTTCAACATGCAATGCGGTGTCGATACCTGTGATACGTAGTTGGATGCACTAAAAGCAATACTGTTCCTATATTGCTTCGATTCTGTTACATACATACATACATAGGAGGTTTGAAATCTTTTGTATTGGTACCTTTTATTTAAAACTAAATATACATGTACGTACCATATAAGTAAGTACTTGTGAATTATACGAACTAAATGCAAAATGTTTAAATTTGCGTTATTGCCGAGGGCGGGGCGTATTGTGAGTCGTATGTTGGTGTGATCGTCTGGGTTTTTTATAATAAAGACGCAGATTTTCATGGATAGTTTTTATTCTATCGACGATACGCTTTTTTTTGTCCGTACTCATTGACGACGCAAGAAGAAAAAGGGACGAACACACGAACGACGTTGACACATATTACACGAGTGACAGCTGTCAGTTGGTATTAACATAAAGATGCGTTCAGGAATTATACAATTCTAACATCGTATAAGTCGCAACACCTTACTTACTATATCTGCCACGAAGCGGTCACATATTTGAGGGATTTCACAGCTACAATAAAAATTGGGAGTTCGAACCCGTGTCTTAAGGTGGCATTGAAACTGTCTGCGGACTGCGGTAACCATTTAAAACCATAAGGATAATGAGTTAAACAACCCAGGAATTAAATATAAAACTCTAAATCTATAAGTAAAATAAAAGTTTTATATCAGCCATTTCCGAATCCCTACTACGTAAATACGTACATTTTAAGTCGCATTTCATTAAATAAATAAATAATTATGTTATCAAATCAAAATTTGAATAATTGTAACTGAATTGTCATCAGCAAACAAAACAAAGTCAAACGTTTCGCGTTTTAATCAAAACAGAGCAGCATTTGTATTCAGAAAGACGTTATTGTGCCAAGTCGAGTCTAGCGAGAGTTAAAACTAAACAGATGCTGACTGGCATCTCCCGGGCGAGCACTTCCCCGCTCCACGTAGCAATCGCGTCTGCAAAATGCAGCAATGCATAAGAATTCAATCTTACATGTTTCGATATACAGCTACTATATTCCCTCTAAGGTATTCCCTGCACTCTTTTGTATTTCACGAGACAATATATTCTAATGTAGCTTTGTAATTTAATTACATATTATCGAAATTACAAATTGACTCATCGTACCGTTCTGATTTAGTTCACACAGTAACTTAGTAACGAAAATCCAACTGCAAAGAGCTATAAGACTGAAATTCTGAGAAATTGTGATATATATTTTTTTCTTCGAATTCATAATAGTTCCATATTATTTGAATAACAAATGTGTACAGTATACGAATACAGACCAAGATACTTTCTAAGTATCTATCAAAATTAACCAAGAAGTAGTTTATTAATAATGCGTTTCTCTTGAAAGTTAACTCATTCCCTTTTTATTTGGTCTCTCGGTGATGGTCACGGGGACCTGAGGGGGTTGAGGTTGTATCGTCCGCTACCGTCACTCTAGCGCGCTGGCACTAAGAAGATGGGACGACGTGTCGGCGGCTGCGGCTTGCGATGCGGTCCGCGTCATCGTCGTCGCTGTCGTCACCGAACATACTGTAGAAGAGCAATCCGGTTGGTGGTGTATCGCGTTCCGACTCGGCAGACTGGTTCTGACCCAGCGGGGTATCCCGGAACACCAGCGGCATCGTCCGGGCGGCCTGGCAGGGCTGCCATACCGCGGAGATCGGCAGCGTTTGTCATCGACTATCGCCTCGACGATACGTCGGTCGGGCGTCCTAGCAATGGTGCCGCGAGTCTTGTTGTAGTGTTGACCGCGGGAACCCCTCTGACCGGGTTTTGACCCCGGGCGAAGATCGGATGTCGAGTGTAAGAGTGCAGGGGAGTCGTTTAGTGCGGTAGGGTCCTAAAACGTCCTTGGACCCGCGATCTGCTCCTAACATCTGCAGATCGTCAAGTCCCATATACCCCGCGTGCCCCCTGGGCACGGGGACCACGTAGGAAGTGCGGCCACCGGTCCGAAAAAAAAAATGTTTGTGGCACTAAAACTTACACGTGTAAATTTGATCTTAAATTACTTCAAGGTTAAGAGATCATACAACACAAGATATGAGAATATTGACCTATGATCCTCTTTTGGTGTTTAAAATTAAAGTACGTCATAAGTAACACCTATTTTATTTTGGAAACGATAAAAACAAAATTATCTATATGTGAATATAAAAGGAAAAATCACTTCATCGCCTATGAATTTCCGAGTCTAAAAGTCTGTGACGTTGTTATTAAGGGTCAAAATTCAATATTTCAATTTCGAATAAACGTAAACATATTCTGTGAGGCTGAAGTTTGTTGAGTAGCATTAAAAGATTAAAAGTCGACAGTTCGCTCAAGCTGTATCGAATGGGAACTGGAAACGATCTCTCGACTGCAACATATATTTGCAATGCAGGCGGCACGGCACGTCCGCGGCGAACTTCGCCCGGCGAATGCAAAAATTTAAATTAAAAACATAAATCAGCCGTGTATCGAGTAACTTTCGAGATTCGTGTGTATTTCGAATACACGTTTCAAAATACGTGTACTTATTACGAAACGAACGGTCCGGGGAACGAAATTAATATAATATCACCCCCAAAAAATTTTACAGAAATTAATTTCGCTAACGAATTCGCAGGCAGTCAATTGAGAGGAGCTATCTTGTTATGAGGAAAAGATTCTCAAGAATAATTACAGGCCAAGAATCTCGACTGAGTATTTTTGAAAATTAATTGCTTTGAAANAAATACGTGTACTTATTACGAAACGAACGGTCCGGGGAACGAAATTAATATAATATCACCCCCAAAAAATTTTACAGAAATTAATTTCGCTAACGAATTCGCAGGCAGTCAATTGAGAGGAGCTATCTTGTTATGAGGAAAAGATTCTCAAGAATAATTACAGGCCAAGAATCTCGACTGAGTATTTTTGAAAATTAATTGCTTTGAAATTATTATGAGTATCATAATCTCATAATCTTAATTAAGAGAAGTTTGGCAAGCGCAAATTAAAATTTTTAATCTACCGCAAATCCTTCTACAGTGGACAGTATTTATGGACTTGGTTTTAGCGGGACCTGCTTACATTTTTATATTTGAATAAAGCATTAAAAGATTAAAAGCTCTGAAGTTAAAAGTTTTCTTTTACGAGACATTATAATAATAAATAACAAATTTAAAAACAATACCTGAAAACGAAAACTTTATTTTTAAATAATAAATGTAATTTAAATAATAATTAAACGCGCTTTAATAGTAAACCATAGTAACAATTAATTTCTTTCTTTATCCTTTTCTTTTCTTTTTTTATAATTTTGATACTGGTCAGGAAATTAGAGACTTTGAAAGATTCAGTTACGCACATACGCACCAAGCTAATAAAAGCGTGCTAAAAAAGAAAAAGTATGGAAGGAAAATAATTTACGACGAAGACGAGATATCTGCTGCTCTCGTCAAATTGCATAGTAGACATACGTAGTAAAGGAAACAGGGGCTTCAAAATAAAATGACATAAAAGCTGACGTTTTCCGGCAATGTTATTACGATTTGTGAACAATACCCGATGTCAGTATTGCCTTCTCTCAACATTAGGGAAAACATTTTGTTTCAAAAGAATAACGCCTTTCCGCTCCATTGATTCACTTATTCACTTCGCTGCTTCGTAAAAGATAAAATAATCGGAGAAAATTTTAAAGAATTCTTATTTTAAGTGAAATTGATTAAAAATTTGCTAGAAGCATTATTTATTAGCTTTATTATTTATTCCTTTTCGCGGATCGTAACATTTCGTCATGACTGTTACTGTTTTTTTTATAGATCTAACCACCCATCAACCATCTAAAAAAAAGAAAAAAAAAGATTATTATATTAATAGCGTTGATCCTACATTTTCTATCGGAATGCATGTTTGCGTCGTGACAGAATTAGATAATACTTTAGTTATCCGGCGACGTTTACCACTCACCATTAGATGGGCCGTATGCCTGTCTGTTTACAAGGGCAATAAAAAAATTCCTATTATTCAATGACTTTGTTTTGAAAATTCGTAAAATTGTAATAGTTAGAACGAAATTAACTTTTGTCACGGCCCGAAAGTTCGTTGACTCGAGTTAGCCTTTACGGCATACAAGTTATGCAATGGGAATGTTCATTATGAGAATTGTGCAGACTTAATTAGAGTTGGTTTGATTGCAGCCGTGACTGGCGTCAGCTGGGAGGAATGGTGGACCTATGACGGTATTTCAGGTAAGCGAACACGCTTGAAACATACACTTTATCCTCATTCTACAAGTATACAGTTCTAGATTGGTATGGAATTATGAAAATTTTTAAGTTACAATACTCTATTGTTTAGTAAACATACGATAACAGAAGTTTGAAAATATTGAAGTACGGATGATATATTTTGTTTAACTATTCTGTTGATATCCAGAAACTCAATTTCAGCTACGATAAAATTAAAAAGATTTATGTTAATATTTAAATGACTCTACATACTCTACTCTGCATCTCTACTACTCTCTACATCTACGACCAACACGATTAAATTGTCACATCTAAGGTCGTGACTGGATTTCATTAAAATATTTGATGATCTATGCATATTAAATCTAATAAATCAAAAGTTGCAAATACACGATTAAATAGCATGAAAATATTTTGAAATTTGATCGTAAATTTTTGGAAAGATATCATTTCAATACCGACAGTGTAACGTTGCGATAAAACCTCACAATTTGGCGAGTAATATGAATGCAAGATAAATCACCGGAATAAATTTCACGTCACGTGTACATCGGGATACGTTATCGGCAAAGGGGAATTGATACGACACACAAACTGATATTCTGCTGGGCTTGGGGTAGGTCAATGGTTCTGAATGTGAACACAAAATAATAACTTCATCTTCTATGTGTTTTATTGTGTAGTAGTTTTAGAGTGTGTTCTTTTATACTCCTACTTAAGTTCTAGATTTTAAGGCCATAATTTATAAATCAACTGCTTATAAAGGTGAGAAAAAGAAAAGAGACCGTCAAAAGAAAAAAAAATGCTTTGATATATTTGCGAAACTGGTAGGGACTACTATGTGTAAAAGGCAAGAAATTGATAAGTTACTTAGAAAACGAGGAAGGCCTGCATCACAAGAGGCATTCCATTGTACTAAAGTGCACTAAACTAAAAACAAATTGGTTCATTAAATAGATCAGAATAAAGGCTTTCCTTATTATTATCCTTTATGGAACTTGAAACATTACAATCAATTACCATTTGAATATTTTCTTCGATTTTCGCAATTCGTTGACGTAATTACCATTTGAAATGTCCAATTTCAAAAGACCTTGTCCCTAATGTCGAGGTTCGATTTGATCAACATGATAATGTGCAATAACCACGAAGTGCAGACACAATTCATATACGGCTGCTTATATAATAGTTAAATGACTTTTTTAAATTGAGATTTGTCTAAGGTTTGAATAATCCATTCAACCATATTTGTCTTAGTAAAATGAATATTGTCAACAAAAGGCAAGCGCGTGTCGAACTATGCACCTTGAAAATACTGTATTATGATAAACGTTCAATTAAAAAAAAAAGTTTTTTGACCCTTTCTTAATATGGTGACCTTTAACAATTAGTGTTCCATGGAAATGGTCGTGGTTATTCCATTAGCTACTTTTAAGTAATTAACAAAAGTAAGTTATGCAATGTAATATCCTTTTCTCGATGACTAAAAATAGATTGCGATAATTCGACATAAAGCCTTAATTGTAATTAATTGTTTTCCATCACTTAAGTCTAAGTTAAATTCTCATCAATCTCCAATAGCTTGCAAACAAATTGCTAATTCTCTATTGTATCTCTATCGCACTTAATTTTTTTACAATCAGCATACCTTCTGTACGGGTTTGCATAGCAGTTCATTGACAGAACCTTAATAACTTACATTTAAAATTCAATTTGCATTTGTCACTATTGTGTCAAAAATGACAGATGGAGATCGCGAGTAGCCAAGAGCTTTCACAGCAGATCTCTAAGCACGCGATTTTGAACCTTACAAGTATGTACTGTGATATGTATAACGTTTTTTATTTTTTTCCAGAATATCAACTTTAAGCAGTTTGAAGCGTTTCATTTTTATTTGATTAAAACATATTATGTGAAAAATAATATTATCATGGTAAAATTCACTTAGAGATGAGTAATGATAACGAGATTCGACGATAATGATGACGACAAAAATAATCTCAAATAATTCTTTAGAGTACACTTCTTTTTAATACGAGATTGAATAACTGAAACGGTCTAGTAATCGCTCGACCACACACACACACACACATATACACACGCCTTTACTGGTGGTAGGACCTCTTGTGAGTCCGCACGGGTAGGTACTACCGCCCCGCCTATTTCTGCCATGAAGCAGTAATGCGTTTCGGTTTGAAGGATGGGGCAGCCGTTGTAACTATACTGAGACCTTAGAACTTATATCTCAAGGTGCGTGGCGCATTTACGTTGTAGATGTCTATGGGTTCCAGTAACCACTTAACACCAGGTGGGCTGTGAGCTCGTCCACACATATAGGCAATAAAAAAATTAAAAAAACGCACGCGCACACGCACACGTTCCTGTAAATTTGTTGATCGACAAAACCTACATCTAAAACTACCAAAAACCAACAATTATGCTTTCTCGTATTAACATGTTTTGTTAATCTATCGATGAACGCATTGCTTGTCAACAATATTTAAATTCCATGCCAGTTTAAAGATGTAATTTGCCAAAGTTATTATCAGGTCAATTTTGGTGAAAAGCCTCGATAAAGTGCATCAAGCCAATAACGCGATTATTGTTGTTGTTCCATTAAATTTACGGTAATGTTCGCAACCATATAATGCAATATCAGCTCACAATTTGTCCGAGCATATGGCTGAAATTTGCACATATTCAGCAATTCAAAATAGTTAGCTTCATTTTCATTGGCTTTCAATACAATTTTTTTTTATCAAAGTCTTTGTTTGTTTGGCTGTGTATTTGTGCTTGCAAAATCCGTAAAAAATAACCTAGGGTTTCGATGAATGGGAGAGTAATACAACGACAAATGGGCTTAATGATTAACTCCAATAGATTGAGACAAGGTATCAAACGAGAATCTACCTTTTCTTGGGTCTATTACTTCAAGTTAATTACAATGAAAAATCAATATATTTACCTATTTTTTTATTTAGATAGATGGACCTTACGCTTCATCTGGCATTAAATGGTCACTGCAGCGCATAGACAACAACTACGTTAAATGCCGCCACCATGTGGAGACAAGTGTTCGAAGTCTCAGTTTTTACAGTACAGCAGCTGCGTCTAACTCATCAAATCGAAACGCACTGCTTCACGGCAAAAATAGGCAAGGTCGTGGTACCTAGCCATGCGCCTAATCACCAGAAACAAACTTAAGATGCGTACTAATGAGATAACACGCGTTTATTCATAAATATTTCGTAAGCATCCTGCGAATAGAATTAGAATTAGAGAGTGGGCATTTTTTTTTCCTACCTAAGCTGATAGCCTTGATAGGCTATATCAGCGTAAGTTTAACTAGTAGGTGAGCTCACGGGGCTCAAACCTGACGACGTTGCTAACACGAACCCTAGCAATTGCCGTGCTTCGCAAAATCTACCACTTGATCGGAAACGCGACCCACAGAAGATCGGGTGAGAAACTCAGTGGGCTGTGGCTCAATGGGCAGGGTTAATTTACTCGTCAAGCCCTTCGTCGCAAGCGACGGGTTCGACGAGAGCGATGACCGGTGCTTGAGGTACCTAAAAGCACCGTTAGTGGATCGGGAGTGGGCATTGAAACAAACGAAATGCATAAAGTTTAATGACTATTTAAATAAACTATGCACAAGTTTTCTACGGGTTAAGCAAAACGAACCTTAGCACATAACTGCCTTAACGAAGTGCCGAAAACAAAAAACAAAAAAAAATATTAGTGCTAATGGAAAATTCGCTTAACGCGTGGCCATAAAGTGGGCGTCACCACAACCGCTGCGCCGGCTTACTCATGCAATTTTCAAGGTCATAAATAATAAAAGCCGTGAGCTCGACTCAAAGCGGATTTCTTTCACACGCCACTACCATTTGGAATTTAATGAAACTCATTACAGTGTCAACTTTTTTACATTTTTCATTTTTCATTTCCTAAATTCAATTTACTTAATATTGTTAAAACTATTTTTACGACTTACATTCGCGTTTTAATTAGTTAAGACGTTTCAAATTTATGGTCACGGTCACTCAAGTTGCAATTCGTCGACATTAGAATATTGTGTTATAACTACCGTCTATTTTTCTATTAAAAATATTTATAGGTTTTCCCCGTAAATTTCACATAAAACGAACTAGCAGTATCTCAACTAAAAATTAAACCGTAAAAATTGTTTTAATTATGTCGACGGTTCGCGAAAACCGATGTAAATGTTATATCATTGCTCATTTCTCAATCATAAAAAACTGGCAGAATTGGCGTATAAATCGTAGTAGGTTACTAGAAAATAAATCACAACCACATTAGAATACTTACTGACTTCTGACCGACTAACATATTTCCAATGAATAACTGACTGACATATCTTACCGATTCATATTTGACCAAAAACTCCCAATTTTTTTTTAACTTCACAGTGAAAGCACTTATTAAAATCATATGTATTAACATTATAAATGCCATGGTGATAAATTGACCTTAAGTCTCATGACCTAGAATAATAATAATTTGTTTCTTCTGTATCAATCTACTGATATATATTATTTGATAAAGGCTAGTTTTCATGTTTCAAAATTGTATAAATCCTTAGTAATGTCTCCCGCTTCGGTACCACTAACGATAAATATCTATTCATATCAATTTGGTGAAACGAATGTCGCATAGCATACTATACCATATTCATAGTAGTATGATACAGCAGGAACCTTCCCTAAGGTGCCAACAATAACTGGACAGAGCTATAATTTAATAGATAAACTCCGTACGATTGATATGAACTTGAACAAAGAAACAAAGAATCTTGCAAATATTCGCTTATTTACTTTAATACTAGGTAAATTTTATAATTTATTGCTGCAGCAAGTAATTACATGACAGCTAAAAAAACAATTGTTCATGGCAACTGCGCAATTGCTTCTGACGTATATTTACTTATAATTAAATAAAAAAACAGAAGGTTTGTGTTTTAAACTAAAATTAAAATAAGTTAATTAGCTATTTACCAATCTTGACAGAATTTACTGAACAATTTGCTTTTATGTCTCTAAAATACGTAGTCATAAGATAAATGTTTTTTTTTTTTATTAAATTAATAAACATTAATTAATATATCATTCGTGATCATGAAATGGAAGAATTGTTTTTTAAATAAATAATAGTTTAAATAAACTAACAAAATACGCTTATATAGAAAATCCAACTAAAAAATATGTGCATGGTATCAGTAGTTATAAATATCTTATGAACAGATATGAGTAGAAGGATTATTTTGATTATTATTATTATCCTGAAAAGCACCCCACGTTTTTTTTATAATAAAATCAATTTTTCTTACACTATTTTTAATTCAAGTTTATTAAAGTTTATAATTTCTATTTTTTAGTTAGATTTTCTTTAAAAGCGTATTTTTTAATTTCATTTTTTTGTTGAATTACAATTTTTTCAATATTTTTTTTAATATTGAATTGTCATCGGTCCTTAATAAGTATACCAAATTTCGAGTTAATTCGACGTTTTGAAGAGAGTCAAAATCATGTTCAAAGATTCCGTTACATACCAACATACATACGTCTGAAGCTAATAAAAGCGTATTAAAATGAAAACGTATTTAGGTCCCGCTTTCTGGGGATTAATCAATCCAGAATGGTCACTGTGCAACAAAGGCCGGAGACAGTCTCCAGTCAACTTGGAGCCCGAGAAACTACTGTTCGACCCCAATCTTCGATTTTTACATATAGATAAACACAGGGTAAGTTTAAAAAAAAACAACCATTCCTTTTTTTGTGCTATAGCATCTCTATTTACGCCGATGTACACTATTGAAAATATTGGCGAATAGCAAAATAGTCGTCAATTATATTTTTTTTATTTCTTATTAATATCAAAAAAACATTATCTATCTATCTATTTCGATACTAAAATATTAACATTAAATTATTGCCACTCAATTTTTAACAGCCAGTGTATGAAGAAAAAAAAATGGTAGCTTCAATATTACGTCTCAAGATACTCAGCCAGATGCATTTGCATTTACGAGTTCCAGTAACCGCTTAACACTAAGTGGACCGCCAGCTCCTTTGGCGAGATAAAACAGAATTGAGATCAACCATATTCTGTTAAAACTGCAGATCCATTTAATATTGAAATAACACCCACCGACCATGAACTTATTTCTTCATAAAATAAAACAGTCTGTGAACCGATAATTAGCCTTTATGAGTATGATGTTTTCTTTTTATTGCTTAGATGAGTGCGAGCTCACAGCCCACCTGGTGTTAAGTGGTTACTGGAGCCCATAGACATCCACAACGTAAATGCGCCACCCACCTTGAGATATAAGTTCTAAGGTCTTAAGTATAGTTACAACGGCTGCCCCAACCTTCAAACCGAAACGCATCACTGCTTCACGGCAGAAATAGGCAGGGTGGTGGTACCCATCCGCGCGGACTCACAAGAGGTCCTACCACCAGTAACAAATTGATGTTTTATAAATTTGATATTTGATAAATAGTTCCTGTTTATTTGACTAGATAAACGGATTAATTAGCAACACAGGACACTCCGTGATCTTCACCGTCGAAAACGAGACCCGGCACCACATCAATATCACGGGAGGTCCGCTATCCTACAAGTATCAATTTCACGAGATCCACATACATTATGGATTGCACGATCAATTTGGTTCCGAGCACGCTATCAATGGATACTCTTTCCCGGCAGAGGTGAGGACTTTTATGGTGAACGTATTCATTCAATTATTATTTTTTGTTTTCCATTAAGATTAAAGATTAAATTTTTATATAGTAGGTACATAGTTTTTATTCAGTGTCACTTCAATCACTTTATTTCGTTAATCAAGAAGTTAACAAATTCTTCAAATCGGTTAAACATAATATAATTTAATAAAATGAAATTATGTTTATGTATGTATAACCAAATGCAGACGGACCGTCTGGGGCAAACATTGAACTTGAAATTTAACTTATTTGTTACTCTTCATTATGAGAGGCTGACTCTTGTTGCTTTTATTGCTTCTTTGAACAATCCAAATATTTATAGAGCAATCAGCTAACTAGACAGTATATTTGATACTGCAACGCTAACTACTAATTAAATTAATTATATTATAGCAGTTCCCCTGAACACCGGGCTAAGTGCCGAAGTGGCTGAATGTCGTTTCGCTAATTGCTTGCAGACGCACTCGTGAATAATAAACAAACGGGGTACAGACGCAGTAAATACGTAATTAAACTCTGGACACTTTATTACTCAGCAGTAATGAATATTTAAACAAAATTACATTCCCAAACTAAAATCAGTGGATGTTCCATTCGAAGCTCCACTGAAATAATGTTTCGTCTTCAAATAATTCCCCGAGCTCCAACGCAAACATCATATGTCGCGTCAAAGTCAATAAAATAGTGATTCAGATNGTACAGACGCAGTAAATACGTAATTAAACTCTGGACACTTTATTACTCAGCAGTAATGAATATTTAAACAAAATTACATTCCCAAACTAAAATCAGTGGATGTTCCATTCGAAGCTCCACTGAAATAATGTTTCGTCTTCAAATAATTCCCCGAGCTCCAACGCAAACATCATATGTCGCGTCAAAGTCAATAAAATAGTGATTCAGATAAATATTATGTTAGATAGAATAAACGTTGAAATGTTATAAGGATTTCGCCGGGAAGATCTGAAAAGAAAGAGTAACAGATGTTTTCACACGCAACGGTCGCGACGCGCCTTCCTCCTTTTCGGAGACGTTCAAATCCCAAATGTAATCCCGACGAACGACTTTACTGCGAGCCAACTCAACCATGCCTCCTGTTTATTTATGTGACAAATTCTTACGCAGCCGAGTTAAATCCAAAATCATGTGCTCGTTCTCGTATGGGGGCTTTTTTAAGCGTCTTCTCTTTATAGCGTTGGGAGGAAAATGAATTTGTTGTTGTTTTTGTTAGTCAACAGGATGCGTTCGTGTAGAACAACATGTTTTATGCCATACATTACATAAAGCTTAAAAAGGTATGAGCTATTAACAAGTTTCTCGCGCACCAACCAGATTGAGGAAATTTTCTGAAAAAATAATTTTGTTTCAGATTCAAATTTTCGGTTTTAATTCTCAACTTTATTCGAACTTTTCCGAAGCATTGCATAAAGCTCAAGGAATCGTTTCCATATCATTACTGCTCCAGGTATGTATGTGTACTTTGTTGTTTTGCCCCGCTTTTTTATTTTCATGAAGGTTTGAAATCAAACAGGTGGCCAGCTGTAATATTGTAATCAAAAATATTTGTAATGTTTTTATTGACTTCCGAAAGTCTCTATTCCTTCTTTTCTAAGAGTTATGAACAGGTATACTTACAGTTATATAAATATGACTCGGACTCAAATTGAATACATCAAAGTAAACATATAAGAAATACAACTAGAGGTATTATAGGAATATACAAATAAATGTTACGTTGCGCAATATCGAATTGCATATCCCCGTAATTGATTTTATCGACGATGTGGTATCAACAAAGCCACACCTGCTCTCGCCTCGTAACCAAACCTAAGCGCAGTTAATTAAGGAAATTGGAATTTTCTGCGCCCCACTGGATTAGCCACTAAGCTATTACTTCAAATTACGAACTGTCTACCGAAGGTATCAGGGTATGTGCCAGTCATCGGCAGGGTCAAAGTAACTATGTTTTAGTTTCAATTAACAATGCTATTAATTACTGCTGTAAACTTAATTTAACGACCTTGCAAAGTTGCGTGTTAAATCATGTACTTTAGTTGATCACAAATCGTTTCGTAGTTAAACTCAAAGTTCGCTAATCAAACTCAAATTTAAATTTCTCATTGATTCTATTTTCAAACCTAGGCCAAAATTTAAAAAAAAGTTGAAACGATTCAAACAGCATATTTAAATAAAACTAATTATGGAAATATTTTCAACATCTTATTCATAAATCAGAATTGTTTTAAATTTTCGCAGCTATCCTTATTATTAACACTAATATTCAACGGTTTCTTTCCACGACTTTCAATCTTAATGAGTTTCCGATAGTTGGGGGTTTGCAATCTATTAAATAGTGTTTATAATGATTTAATCCAATATTTTTTATAATTACTTATCAGAAGATACGAAATGCGCCCCGGATACTTCCCACTACTGTTAATGCTTAATAAAACTATCCCGGCTATTTCAACCGAGTAGCAGTAGCGTGATCCAACGGTTTTTTTATAACAGTCCAATTACTTTTTGCGATGCTGTATCGGCCTGGAATAATACCACTCGATTTCCGTGGTTATCGTAAATAAAGAGGGATTCACAAGAGAATTGACAGCAACGTTTTCTGTACTGCGATTACCCACGACATCTACTCGTAGTAGATCATATTGAAAGCCTCTAGTGTACTTATTATTACCATTCTGCATATTTTTGCCGCGAAGAACACATTCCGATTTTAAGGGTAGCTTGGCTGTAATTTGTAAAATATATCTAATTCGTTGTAATTTCTATGGGCTCCGGTAATTCTTTACAGCGTTGAGAATAAACAGAAATAAAACTGTTTCCTTCGTAGCCCAAACAAGTAACAATGAAACCGTAATTAAGTATAAATAAAAGTTAAATTACGCTTTACTCTCACAGAAAATACGTTGTTCAAATACCTCAGAAATAGGGGTTGACGCCATAGTCCTTAGATAAACAAATTGTCTTGCGAGCACAACTATGTTTAAGATGCTATTTTTCGATCAGTTTACGAGCTTCCTTAATGAAGGTTGGCGCCTGTGTTAGCACATCCGATGTTGTCCCAGAGGGGACGTGTTTACAGTCACGTTCATATTTCGCTTGTGGGGCACCGTTAACTGAAACTTTGCTGGAACAAGCTATTTCTACACTATTGCAACTAATTTTGTCTAGAGCATTAACAATTTTACAAACAAGAAACTTTATTTTGTTGGGTTAAATTGTATAATACAAAATTTCAAAGAAAGATAGTAACAAAATGATTCGATTTCTTGAATAACGCAGTAATTTGTATAAGTAAATATAATTAGACAAACCCGGCTTTGTTGCTGATTTTTGATTCGATTTAATCCGATAGCTACCGAACTCACTAGCTAGGTCAATCGGTATATCTCTTTTGGAGTCTATAGAGAAGATATACACACATGGACTTTTATAAATCTATATACCTTATACAAAAGAAAGTCGTGTTAGTTACACTATTTATAACTGAAGAACGACTGAACTGATTTGGCTGAAAATTGGTGAGGAGGTAGCTTAGAACCATGAGAAGGACATAGGATACTTTTTATCACATTCCCGTGGGACTTGACATAAAACGTGGTAACTATAACAAAACGCAACTGACAGCTAAACGTAATATAATAATATTCTATGGTTAATTGTGTTAATTATAGTAGAATTTTGAAGTTGACTGGTTGATGTGTTTGAAACAAACCGTGTGGCGGAACAAAGTTCGCCGGGTCCGCTAGTAGATTATAATAGTCATCGCCTAATAATCGAAATTCAACCATAATCGTTGACATCTCAACACGACATCATATCGTCAAAAAAGTCAATAACTACTAAACAAAAAAAAAACAAAGGAATTAGTTGTCAACAGAGAATAAAACGATACTTAGCTGTTCTCCTTTCCTCTATTTACACACGGATTTTTAGAACTATGTAATTAGTAAACAGTAAATTTAATGTTGCAGCTAGGAGATTTATCAAATCCGGAACTAAGGGTGCTGACTGAAGAACTTGAGAACATAAAGTACGGTGGTGAGTTCTGTTTATTATACGTTATATCAACATATCTATATATATTATAAATGAATTGCTGTTCGTTAGTCTCGCTAAAACTCTAGAACAGCTGGACCGATTTTGCTAATTTTGGTCTTGAATTATTTGTGGAAGTTCAGAAAAGGTTAAAAAGGTAGATAAATATGTAAATGCTCGAAATTAAATAAAAATAACAATTTTGTTTTTCTTTTGATGTGTCCTCCGTCGGGCGGATTCCTTTTGTTTGTTTTAAGTTTATTTTATACAAAAGTTTAGGTCTTTTATTTATCGATTGAGGCACTACGAAGTCTGCCGGGTCAGCTAGTTATATACATAAATTTAACATAAACATAACAAATACCATCAGTGAAACGCATAGTTTAAAATACAAACCACGTATTTTACCTTTCATACGAGTTTGGATTCGAAATGCACCAATTTGTTTTGATTCGTAAATAATGGTGTTGGCGTGTGGGCTAGGTGCTGAAATGCCGGTAAACAAACTATCCGTACGTGGTCTGCTTCCCGATACGGACTACTACATGACGTATGATGGTTCAACCACGGCGCCTGCGTGCTTTGAAACCGTCACCTGGATTATTGTCAACAAACCAATTTACATCACTAAACAACAGGTACGATATATTATTATTATATTTATTACAAGCGACCCGCCCTCGCTTCCCTTCGGAAACTGTAATTTATTATTGATTTCTCCACTATTTAATAGATATTATTATACACATAAACCTTCCTCTTCAATTACTCTATCTATTAAAAAAAACGCATCGAAATCCGTTGCGTAGTTTTAAAGATTTAAACTTACATAGGGATATAGGGACAGAGAAAGCGACTTTGTTTTATACTATGTAGTGATATTGTAGTATTTATTTATTTTTATACTAATAAGAATTATTTCCTTCAGTTCAGATATATTTAAATTTGGAAATATTAATCAATAATCAGATATTTGACCCCAAGTCGCCAATATTGAGAATAATTGACGTCATAAGTCAGCACCGAATACTTATTTATAAACCGGCAGCCTATAGTTTTTGATTTAACACAAATAAGTTCGTTGAGTATTATAGAGGTTTAATGGATCTATCTATCAAGGATTTTTGTAGTGTACGTTATGTAATGAAAATATTTTCTCATAAACTAAAACTTTCTAGCAACCTTTTGCACAAAACAAATTGGTTAATGAAAAATAAGTCTACAAGAAAGATCGTTCAAAGTAGAAATTTTCAATAGATCCATTTACGTTTCATATAAGAATCTAAACATCATTATAAGTTTAGCTAGTGACATTAGAATCGATTCGTTTCACACTACAGTTCATATTTGAAAACTAACTTTTAGCTCTTGAGACTTCATTAATAGGGGTGATAAGAGTGCTCGTTTTCACTCATCGTTCATTTTAATTTGAAATTAGATTGAACTAAATACTTACATAATATTTTATGTGTGACTGACTCGGTGGTGCAGTAATTAGCGCCCCAGATTGTCGAGCCGAAGGTCGTGGGTTCCATTCCCACATCGGGCAAACATTCGTATGATAGACAGGCCTGCTTGCTCTTTGTCTATGTATTTTTTTATCTATACATGCATATATATTTAAACGTATATAAGTATGTATATTAATCTCTGTTATATATCTGGTATATATAGTCTCTAGTATATTAGAGGATGTGTGAAAGTCCCGGTAATCAAAAAATTAAAGAGCGGACGGTTAGCGTGGTGTGAACATGTGATGTGTAGAGAGAAGATGTATGTGACTAGGAGATGTATGGAAATTGTAGCGCAAGGTAGAGGGGAAGTGGTCGACCGAAGAAGACATGGATGGAGTGTGTGAATGACGATATGAGAGAGAGAGAGAGAGAGAGAGAGAGGAGTGAGTGTTGAGTTGACAGCTGATAGAAGAGAATGGAAGAGAAAAATTAGCTGTGCTAACCCCACCTAGTGGGATAAGATGGATAAAAAGAAGATTAGTCTCTGGTACCCATAAGACAGGGATTCCTAATTTGGGGCCGTATGGCCGTGCGTGATTTATTCACAGTTCCAAGTATGACTGATTCAATATAAAAAAAGTATTTTTAAACTCACAGATCGAACTGTTAATTAACCTATTCACTTAAAATGTTAAAACATATGATAATGAAACACAACACTGAATTGAAATGTTGAAGAAACGAATCCGGGTACAATCGATATGAGCAAAGTCTGCATCGTTCAAGTTCACCCCGTTTGCATTACACGGCTCCTTGACTTGTCTGGGATGTATGTTTATACAGAACGACCGCGATGTGGCATTGTCAGGTTTTTTGTTGAACATTTAACACTACAAAATATGTATATTAAAAAAAAAAACTTTATTTTATTACTATCCACTTTAAGATAACGAACGAGTCGTAATGTGCCGTTAGATTTGAATTGTAAACTTTTAGTGAAGTATTTTTTTTATTTTTTTTATTGCATAGGTGTGAGAACGAGCTCACAGTTCACCTGGTATTAAGTGGTTACCGGAGCTCATAGACATCTACAACGTAAATGCCGCCACCCACCTTGAGATATGAGTTCTAAGGTCTCAGTATAGTTACAACGGCTGTCCCACCCTTCAAACCGAAACGCATTACTGCTTCACGGCAGAAATAGGCAGGGTGGTGGTACCCACCCGCACGGACTCACAAGAGGTCCTACCAGTAATTACGCAAATTATAATTTTTGCGGGTTTGATTTTTATTACACGATGTTATTCCTTCACCGTGGAAATCAATCGTGAGCATTTGTTGAGTACGTATTTCATTAGAAAAATTGGTACCCGCCTGAGATTCTGCCTCCATACATAAATACTCATCTAAAGAGACAACGACTGAAAATAGATTTATGTCGCTTTGAATTAATATCTTCAGATAGATATTTAAAGTTACTAAAGGGGCAATAACAGCAGAAAAATACAATATTTTTGTAAGTAACTATAAATATAAATATAAATATTTACTAACAATCACGCCACGTTAACTGGTCCCGTGCTAAGCTCGTAAAGAACTTGTGTTACAGGTACCAGATAACGGAAATAAATGTTAGATTTTTATTATACACATACATATATTTAATATACATCCATAACCCTGGAAAAGACATTTATATTTATCATACAAATATCTTCCCTTGGCGCGATTCGAACCCGCGACCCACTTGTGTAGTGACCAAGTCACTTACCACTACACCAGACGGCCGTATGTATCTACTATGAATTTACAATTGAACTGTTTCTCGAAAATCGCCACTGGCTCATCCAGTGTCGCAGCATTCGCTCTGTGTATTCAACCGTATTAGAGGGCAGCCGTAATAACATTTTCATTTGTGCTCGCGCTGCAATAAACAACTCGCGTCCCTCGCCGTTAGACAAAGGCTCCGCCGTGAATTATATACGTGTTAAAAGTAAACTGAAACAAGGGCGGATCCAGCTTTGGCGCCAGGAGGGGGTCACATAGTCAAATTTAGATGCGTTCGTTCCCAAACGTTTGCCATTATACAAAGTTATTATATTATATTAAATTAATTAAATATTGAAGGTATGTAGTTACATAAAATGTGTATGGTGACAAAATATATAAATAAAATCATTATATTCAATTAGTGGTCCACCTAAGTCCTGGACCCAGCTCAGGGGGTGGTCATGACCCCCATGACCCTCCCCCTGGATCCACCATCGAACTGAAAGTGCCGCGTTGTGAGCCCCGTTATTATAAATCACTGTTTATGTTTTCCGTTTGTCGCTAAGCAAACTAAACGGCGAAAACTACTCGCAACTCAAGTAATGTGGTTGCTCAAGGAAACTCTTCGTATGCGTTTGGAATTTACGTTGCAACTGTTCTATGTTCGGTCTGCAAGCTGGTCACGCAAACACAGAGTGCAACTTCAATATTAGTCGCACAACAATACTAATGTTAGACTACAGACGCTTAGATCAACAGAGCAACATGAAATAAACTGTATTGATTTAGACGCTGAATCAAAAATAAAGGTGTAGTCTATAATCAAAGCGAAATTGTTTAATATGGCATAAACTGCTTTGGAATGGGGTTGGTCGCGTGCGGCGCAATCGTTTATACCCGCGTCGGGAATCAGGTACGAGCATAATCGTACTTGTAAAGATTAGGCTACATCTGAGGGTATTTTCCAAGACATTTTAGCCTGCTCGTGGCCACTAACTAATATTTGGTCTCGTAGGACATTATAAATTGTCTGAGTACGAAGACACATTGACACAACTAATAATTCATAGCTTCTACATTTATTTCCAAATAATTTAACGGACAACTTGGATTATTAAAAAAATATTGCGACATTTCCAAACTTTCCAAAATAATCGCTTTATCACTAGATAAAAGATGATAATAATAATAGCTGCTCTTGCTCTGGTTATTACGAAAATTAATTATTTGAAAATAAATTCTTGTTGCCACAAAATTAATTGTAAATAACTATTAATAATAATAATTACCAACATCTTATGTATTGCAATGCCGCTGTTTCTTTGAATAACTTCTGCTTTTCTATTATATTATTTTTTTGAAATATTAATATAAGGCAATAAGCTAGTCGTTGTTAAGCAGTTCTGTATATTAGCTCAACTGAATTAAAATTAACTAAATGAAAGGAATTTCAATTTGCCTGCAGTTGCTCTCCGTATGAATCATTAAAGCCCTCCTAATGAAAAGTGTAATGTGTGTGTATACATACGGACAGATTGCTTCTGTCTATTATGCAATCGAAACGTTGCCCTATTTTAAATGCTCTCATTTGCTTTTGTGGTATTTTCATTATCTTGTTGCAGTATAATATTTAAAAAAAAAACATTACAAAGCTTAAACACGTTTCATTAATTGTAAGTTAAGCTAAAACAACTTGCGTAAATTGCATATTTGTAACTGTGACGATGACTGTCATTTTCAGTTGTGTTCAGATTCTCGGAATTATATGTAATATGTTTCCAAAAATGGGACTTAAAAACATAGTACTCAGATTCAGATGTCAGCTATCCGACGTATTTTAGGGTAATCATCAATATTAAAAGTTAACTTGTCAACATCTACTGTCCATTGTAGTAAATACTGCAATTTTATTTCATATATTCAACAACAGAATATTGAAGTCTTCGTGGCCTAAAGGATAAGATGTCCGGTGCACTCGTGTTGAGCGATGCACCAGTATGCGAATCTCAGGCGCGTACCAATTTTTCTAATGAAATACGTAATCAACAAATGTTCACGATTGACTTCCACGGTGAAGGAATAACATCGTGTAATAAAAATCAAACCCGCAAAATTATAATTTGCGTAATTACTGGTGGTAGGACCTCTTGTGAGTCCGCGCGGATAGGTACCACCACCCTACCTATTTCTGCCGTGAAGCAGTAATACGTTTCGGTTTGAAGGATGGGGCAGCCGTTGTAACTATACTGGGCTGTGAGCTCGTCCACCCATTTAAGCAATAAAAAAAACAAAAACAGCAAGCTAATAGACAACTCGTATCAAAAATAAGATGAAGCAACTTTTTGGAAAAATAAACGCTTTCTTGCAGACCTGTGTGTACTTTTTTTCTTATTCTTAAGATAACGCGATCCCGATTAACAGATTAGGTCAGTTATTTAAAGCAATCATATTCTATATTGAATAATTTGGATATCCATAATAAGGTAAAATCAAATACACTTTACAATTATGGCTTTGCTACTAAGTATAACAACAAAAAGAGACCGAAGGAAATATTGTGCAGGAGACTTTGTTTATCCAATTCAATATTTCGTGTCTCCGTAAAATATGTACGTTACCTTTAGCTCCACGGGCTGCGGAGGTTGATGCAGGGCGACGCGAAGCACCCGAAGGCACCCCTCGGCAACAACTTCAGACCACCCCAGCCCCTGCACCACAGGGCTGTTCGAACTAACATTGACTTTGACTTAAACAAGGTAACTATTGCACGCGTATTTCGACTAATGATATTAGTTGAAATAGAATTTATGTATTACCCAAGTGAATTATTAGTTGTACGTAACTTTTTATTGATTCCGTTTGCAATAAATTATTTTTTTCGCTAAATTTTGGATTGCATTAAATTAGGCCTTATTATCCAAATACGATAAATATTGTAAAAGCGAACTGTTGGTTATTTCTAACGCCATAACTAAAATCATAACGAAGCTCAAAAGATATCTGCCGCTGCCAAGTGTTAAACTTTATAATTCTTGTTTGATGAGAGAATTTTAAAATAAATGAATGGCGCATTTATCCATCTATTAATTGAATTTATCTTGTTTATCAATTGAGTTAATACAATTTATATATTGNGATAAATATTGTAAAAGCGAACTGTTGGTTATTTCTAACGCCATAACTAAAATCATAACGAAGCTCAAAAGATATCTGCCGCTGCCAAGTGTTAAACTTTATAATTCTTGTTTGATGAGAGAATTTTAAAATAAATGAATGGCGCATTTATCCATCTATTAATTGAATTTATCTTGTTTATCAATTGAGTTAATACAATTTATATATTGTAGTGTGTTTCAAACGCATTGTTGCAACAATTGCTTAAATTAAAAACTTATTTACAGTATCCTGGAAAAACATGCCCCAGCATGCAAAGAAATATGCATTACAAAGGTAAGTCACATTGAATTCTAAAAAAATAGTATTAAAAAGAGTATCCGACGTATTTACTTCGACTTTTGTTTTCAGCTAAAAGCTGGACCCAGTACTGAAGAGATAACTTCGATAGCCTTTCATCTATGTAAACATAAACATAGTTTGTAGGCTATGTATATAATTCTTGTACATATATTTTAATCTCGCTTATGTACTTAATGTATTCTAAGCTACGTACTATTGACTGTAACATATCCTGACATACATATGCGAGTATATTATTATCTAGTGCTCAGAATTGGTAAGACATTATTTTATAGCTTTTAGATAAAATTAGGCGTCTAGGACAGATCGTCTGGTTCAACTTTTAACGGCCTCGAAACTAAGTAGAACATACATAGATATTTTCGGATAGATTATTGTGTGATTTTAGTAATATCGCCATTAGAATGATAACTATAATAAAAGAAATAGTGTAATTGTAAAATTCTATTTAGAAAATTGAAATATAAAAATAAGTTATTTCCTTATGAATGAAACTAGGAAAAAGTTAGGCAGACTTTTCAGTGTACATGTATAAAAAAAAATTCGTTTCTATTCTTAATAGTCACTATTAAATCATTGGTTGTAATAAAAATCAATGTCATATCAATTAATGAAAATGTGAATTTAATTACTGTCGTTAAGACTCTTAGAGTTATAACGATCATTACTAATAATCGTTGCTAGAAAACATCGATAGCTTTAAATATATTATTCTATAATGAACGACTTGAGGATTATCTTATGAGATCTGTGTGTATCGCCTGGCTTTTATGTAAAATCATTCTAGAAAATAAATAATACTTTCAATGCGTTTCGTTTACTTCACACAACCTATTTAAGAAAACAAAACTAAATATTTTGGTGCCAAGCGTGGACTCGATTCCAAATAATAAGGCATAAAAGATAAAACTTAAAAAAATGCAACCTATAGAAAAAAATCATAATATTACTCACATACAGCGTCTATTGGATCTTTGGAACGAAGCTCCTTATGGAACGATGCGGAGGGGTATCCTAACCGGGACAAAACGTCCGTAACATAAAATTTTTCTATTTAGTTCGTTATCAACAGATGTCGCTGCACATAAATTCAACAATTCTTGAATCGCGGTGACGAGATGTTGCACAGTTGATAGACGTTCTCGTACTTCTATTACTAAATCATACTTACCTAAAATAGGGGATGCCGTGATCATGCAGTTGCAGGTGTTTCCCCCAGGGCGAGGCTGCTCCATTGCACTGCGGAGTGGTTGACCCTTGCGATTATTTTTATTTTTATCAATAAAAAAATCGTAATAGAAAATGTGTACCCGAATAATTATTTTCTTTATACCTCGAATAGAACTTAAATGAAATTAATATTTTTACAATAAGGAACTTCGTTCTATCCGGTGTCCCACGACACCACACATCTTTTTTTCTGAAAACGAATAAAGGCGTTACAAGTCACCGAACTACAATGTTGCTTAATCCAACAACACAAAGAAACGTTCCATCATCGTTTTTTTTTTTGTAAACCCAATTGATAATTTGATAACTAGCTTATACGCTGCCACCACGTCTTCAGGGAAACTACCGATCTGTTCGTATTACACACGGGTTCATAAAAAACGAACAAAAAATTACAAAAATATTAGGTGTATCCTAAGTGAGTTTCCTTAGAAAAGTAGCTTATTCCAGTTGAAACTTCAGAAACGTCCGCTTAACACCCTGTATAGAGAGATATATAGCAACGTATAAAACAAACGCCTCATGCGCATGAAATATTCTTGTTTCAGCGATCACAAGCATTCTCGTGTCGCCAACTGATAACGGATTTGGAGTAAGCAAAGTACCGAAATAATTAGTACGATAGTACGATAATTAGTGCGTTAATTGGACTTTTCTGGGATCCATCACTAGTTGACTCCATTATCCAATCTAATTCTATCATATGGAAATTATACTATTAGATCACCAAACTCATACCTCATACTCCCAGGCCTAACTTCATACCGATTAGACGGATCGGCGTTGGTAACTACGTAATTACGTGATCATCAGTTGGACAATAGTACAGTTTGGCATCTCGGCTCCTAATTTACTCTATTAAAAATCGAACTGAAACTTAATGTTCTTGATACAGATGTAATTTAATTATTTCTTTTATCAAAATAATCTGAACAACAGTGACAAACAAAAAATCTTTTCTTTGTTAGGACTGAAGAAATTACCCATAAAGGTGAGTTCATATTCTTGAAAAGCAACGAAGTGAAACCGACTGTTTTAGTGTTTCCTTCAGTCTTACGTTTGAATAAAAAGCTCATTTGAATTCTATGAGAATCGAAATTGCTCTCTTTTTCGCTGTAGTAACTTAATTCAATCGAGTTCCATCACAATGTCGTCTACCTTTAGATTACGAAGTGGCAATAATACAGATAAGATGGGAAATTAAATTTATAAATTTTTCCTGTCTTCTCCGAGAATTTATTGCTTAGATGGCTATATCTTTTTCGAGTTTTATTTTTGTTTTCTATAGTTACGTAGGTACAATTTGTTTTTATATTTCTCTCAAGTAGGCGGAATTAAAGTTGCGGTAGTGCAATCTAAATTGCTCGATTTTCCGCTCAGGAACTAGGGTGGACGTTATTGGAAAAGTTCCCGGCGGGCCACGTTAATAGACTTAAGCGAATCGAGTTTATTAAAATTAATAAAATACTGGTTTATTCGAAATTGCCTTATCTACAGTTAAGAGGGACTGTTTTTGCTCAAATTATGAAAATCTATAATTAAAACTACTTCGACGGTTTAAATTTTATCTTTATTATTTTCATTTTACTACACTGACGTATTTGAAATTTCAAAAATAATAAATAGTATAAATAATAAACGTCAGAATAAACTTTAAAATAATTTTATTTATGCGCACGACGCGCAAAATCCAAAGAATTATTACATCGTACGATATGGAAGGATTGTTGGATTTTGAAATTTGTATTAATGATTAGTTGCAAAGGAATTGTTCGTTGTAAGAAGTAAAACAGTCCTATTTATATTGTTGACTATTTTCGAATTGAATAACGAACGGAATCACTTTCTTTCTATTTGTTACAAATCAGTACAGACTTTAAGTTAACCGATTAAAATGAAAAACTCAGTAACATTAGTAGGAATTTTTAGTAACACTTTATTATTAGACATTTCAAAGAGAACAAGGCTTAACACACCCAACAAGACTTATACTTTTGAAGTGAAACTTCCTTATCGGCGTTGGAAAAAAATTTACCGTCACATTTTTCGGTTACGCGTCACATTTTTCCGTTACGCGCCATCTTTTAATTAACGGCTGTATGTTCTGAAGTATGGATGCGCATTTGAGAAACCGACCTCATGTCTCAAGGTGGGTCACGGAATACATTTTGTAATTGCAATAATCCCAGGTAACCCACTTAATATCACGTGGACCGTGCTATTATTGTTATTACGTAAAATAATAGGAAGAAAAGTACCAGGGTATTATGATATCAAAGAGATGTATTATTATAACTTTACTCTGACGTACAGCCTTCTTTATTAATTAACGGCTGTATGTTCTGAAGTATGGATTCCGATTTGAGAAATTGACCTCATGTCTCCAGGTGGATTACGGAAATCATTTTGTAATTCCAATAATCTCAGGGAGCCCACTTAATAATATCACGTGGACCGTGCTATTTATTACTGTTATTACGTAAAATAATAGGAAGAAAAGTACCAGGGTATTATGATAGCAAAGAGATTTATTAATAATTAACGGCGGTATGTTCTGAAGCATGGTTTCGGATTTGAGAAATCGACCTCATGTCTCAAGGTGGGTCAAACTTCACGAACCTCAGGAACCCCATTTAACACCACGTGGACCGTGCTATTATTATTAATTTATAGGAAGAAAAGTACCAGGGTATTATGATATCAAAGAGATGTATTATTAAAATGCTGTAATAATCTTAGTAGCAAAAAGGTAAAGTGAAATAATTGTATTATTTGTATTCATGTCTATGATAATAAAATCCTTTTGTTTAAACTTTATCTAATTTAACTTTATTTAACCAATTTCTAGAAAGTTGCATGTAGATCATTTTTCGAAAAATAAGGCCATAAACAAGTTTCACTTCTTACGTGTGTACACTAGTACACGCACACATTTTTTTTACTACAGGTTTACGGCTTAACTAGTGTTGAGTGGTCACCTAATGGCCGAAAGTAATTTCTTTGATATAAGAGAAAAAGATACTGTATGTGTTATGTAGTATATGATAATGATGGATTGAGTATTGATGATGTACACACTCGATACTGCCCAATCGAATTTCAGGCTTAAAACAGAATAATCGTCTACCTTACACTTGACACATCATGATGACTTTTTCATGTTTTCGAGGCTCTTTAAATCGAGCTTAAATATCAAACACAACAAACTTGTTGAAAATTTAAAGTGAAAAATCTTTCCTTAAATCCAAAATAAAAATAAAATCTCAAGTAACTTTAGATACAGATAATATTCGTAATATACTCGGTCGTATCACAACATGAAATGAAGTGAATTCATCATCAGCCTGCGGCAGTCCACTGCTGGACATAGGCCTCCCCCAAAGCTCGCCACTGAACCCGAATGACTGAGTGAGTGACTGAGTGAATTAGAATATTAAAAATTCATAAAAGTTAAAAGTAATCAGATTTTCATCATCAAATCAAATTAGATTTCAATATTAGTTCAATTTAATCCGTCATTGATACAAGACGTACAAATGAGGCCGTCAGCGCAAAAGTGGGCTAAGCTTACCTGAACTTACTATAGTAAGTATGGAGACAATGAGGTCTGAATTTCACTTTTACACTGCCTCATAGGCAAAACAAAACGCGCAAAAATAATGTTGACAAAGCCATCTGCTATCTATGGGCGAAACTAGGGATAGGCCGGTTTTGCATCAAAATTTATTATGTTTTAAATAAATTGCAATGTAGTAGAACCACGAATATGAAAAAATGTAGGATAGGCCACTTTTGTGCTGACAGCCTCAAATTAGCTTTCATCAATAAAATGGACAAGATTTAAAAGATCCTGATGATAGTGCTCACAGTTAACTTGTTCGTTTAACACAAGTACAAGCGGTAACACAAAAAGTGTTTGTAATTTCAATGCAACTAGTTAAAGTTTCATTGCAAAACCAGTGTATAACATCGCTGAGGCCGATTCCGCTTTTATGCAAATTCATATGTACGTTCGACATTGTAACTTGTAGACTGTTTGTATAATAGATCGTGCTAAATTGAAATATTCTTGTAAAACTTTTCTTCATCTTTTAACGAAACGAAAAATAAATTTTAAAGTTTTGCGATCAGTAAATTAAAGCGATATAATTCAAAATTGTGGATATATATTACGAGCTCGCATTTTTGGACCATTATCATTTCTACTGTAAAGTAATGGCTTTACTCATGATTGGTAACTGTATTCTCCCATGGTATTTAAGTTTTAGTACGTTCATAGCACAAGGATCCTGATGATGTCAGTACATTGGAAAGAGAGAAAAACATGGATAATTATAAGGTTACAGGTGTTATTTTAGTCAACTATACACTTAACATGACTTATACAGAGTGTACATTCATTATTAACAACGCTTCAGTAGCGCATTTTTAGTATATTCCACAACAAGATTAAATTTCGAAGTTCAAGGTGAATGGTTTTAAGACGAGCTTCTTGACACATTAAAATCATATCTTTAAATAAAACATAAGCAAAATTCAGATTAGCATTAATGGAATGGAAGACTTTAAAATTGTGAATTGTGTAGTGCTATTTAAAAAAAAAGAATATTTAAAAAGGTTAAAACGGTCTTTTAAAAAGCGTTTTAGAATAGCAAAGTTCGAATATTACAATCGTCCCGATTTATTTTTATCAAGAAATCTTCTTCCGCTTTTTTATCCCAGAATGAGTTATAGGAACAAAATATGACAAAATTTAAGGATGTAGTTAAAATTACTTTCGTAGCTTAAACTCGTTTTTTTTTCTTTAATTTACTTCCCCCGTTTCGAATACTTTACAGTCTTCATATAACGGACGACTCGCGGAAATCGAAGAAAATACTAATCTCTAAGGATTACAATTGAAATTTTACTAACTTTAACTATATTCAAAATATCATACCTTAACCTAACAGCATACTAAAATTGTAATGAAATAGCTTGAAAATTTTCTTATTTTCGCAGTCTCTCTACAAAGAGCACCGCTGTCATACAAGTCTGTAGCTTAGTTCAAATACGAATACAATTTATTTTTGCGTAACTTTAAATCTAAAGAAATAAGCATGTTTTCCACAGCGACAGAGTCCCCAGTACATTACGATTATGTCATATAAGAGAACTTCGCTTTTAACAGTTCACTCATCGACAAAAACGCGCATCGATCACGCGATAATGCTTTTATTTTGCAACTGACGCTATATACCAACTGAAGTATCCTATTAGTCGATTCTTAGTGATGGTAGGACCGCTTGTGAGTCCGTGCGGGTAGGTACCACCACCCTGTCTATTTCTGCCCTGAAGCAGTAATGCGTTTCGGTTTGAAGGGTGGGGCAGCCGTTGTAACTATACTTGAGACCTTAGAACTTATATCTCAAGGTGGGTGGCGCATTTACGTTGTAGATGTCTATGGGCTCCAGTAACCATTTAATACCAGGTGGACTTTGAGCTCGCAAGCAATAAAAAAAATCGACACTCACAGCGTACATTTGCACTACGTAAGTATTTTAATATTATCTCGTGATATTCCCATAGGCTCGCATTTGAGAAATCAGTTGGGCTCAAACTTCAATAGCAATTTTTACAATAAAAAAGTTCGTATTGTGTAACATTCCAAAAAAAAAAACGTAGTTCACGAAAAAGTTGGCGGCGAAACGCCAGGAATTCCATCTTTACACACGAAACTTATGGCGAGAAAAAGAAATCCGCTTTCGTACCTCGACTAACTCTTTATTTGTACGGGTGATCCCTAGCGGGGCAAAGTTAAAAACAGCTTTCGCCGCCCGTCGCCTTTGAATAAGTTTCACTCAAGTTTTATTGAAGTTGTAACCTTCGGCCGATTTGATATATGTACTTGAGTTCTCACATCGGTAGCGAGAGCCCGCCGCGACCAAAGTTAGTGCACTCGTAAATTATTCAACCCCTCTATATACTTACTTGTCGTGACCGACTGTTGTTCCCGGTACACTGTGACACGTGTTGTTATGCCCGAAAAGAGTTTTGTATTTATATTTCAAGATATTACGGACAATATACGTTTAGTATTTTCTTCGGTTTTCCTGAGTAGTGGGCATATGTAGGCATAGTTAAAGCAGTTTTACGATTAATCGCTAAGATCTCGACATTTATCCGTGACCACGAAAAGTGTAAGCAATTTGACACGTCGAAGATAATATTATTTGAAATATAATGACATATACTCGTTTACCGTAAAAGTAATTTTACATAAATACACGTTAAGTTTAATTAACGTAAAAGTAAAATTATTTAAATTAATATGGTAGGTGTAACGTTTAAAAACACTTTTTGTTTTGATTGTACTGTAAATGCGAAATTTAAACATAAGATCGACTTCCCTATATACTCTAACATAACGACAGACTTATCCTTTCCGAATTCCAAGACTTAATATTTCTCTTATTTTTAAACTCAACTAGTTGCTTCGCCGTAATGTTACGTAAATTTTAATACTTTAGTTCATTTAATATTTTAAGAATACTTTTATTCTCGCTAAATGTCTCTGGGCGTGGGAAACACTCATATGCTGCGTCGGTCTGGTACGCGATATTAGCGCGATGCCATAATTTTATTTTTCTTTACAGTACTCGAAATTTTTTGAAAGGTATTAAAAACTCTATTAACGCACTTTTCCATGAATTTACATAAGATGAGTTCATAAATAAATACTAAACTTCAAAAATAAATACCCACCTTGAAATATGAGCTCGTAATCACAATTGTTATCCTACCTACACAACGGTTGTCTTACCGTGTACTAGAACGCTTCCCAGTACAAATATATAACTTAATATTACCAGCGTGGGTGAGCTCTCACGGTATAAATACAGATCAGTGAAAATGAAGCAAATTTATAATTACATTATAAATGAACCGAAATATTTATGTAACTAACAAACTCAGTCGAAATCAGGAGTAATTAAAAGATAATTAAGCACCGCAATGGTTTCAGGTGTCCATTCTAATCTCATGTTTAAAAGGAAGGCAGGTTCAACCCAAAATACCGGTGTATTCCTGAAAATTTAAATTAAATTTAATCTTATCATCAGTTTAGCTGTGCAATTTTAGAGAAATATACATTCAAGCTTAAAATTGTAATTTACGCTTAAAATTAGGGTCGGAAACAGCTTCGTCGTAGCCATCGTAGGCATCGTAGTGCATCTACAAAAGTGCTACGCGAATCATCTATCGTAGAAACTACAGACCAGATACGTAATTGACGCTATGATATCAATGGATTCCACTTCACATGAGGCCCGTCGCAATCTCTAAATTATATTCCAATTAATATTTTTAGCTTAGAATTTTTTTAATACATTTTGAAAAAAACCTTAATGGTATAATGTAGATATACATTCACATGAAACATTCACTAATAAAAAATCTTACGTTACGGACGTTTTTTCTCGATTAGGGTACCCCTCCGCATTGTCCCATAAGGAACTTCGTTCCAAAATTACTAATGTGGGAAAAACGGATTGAATTTTACATTATTATAACCGATCACTCCATTATATTTAAATTCGATACTAACACGACAAGGGAGCTAGGTTATCGAATAAGGCTGCATCTCGCCGTCGGTACCCGCATGTGGTGGTTCTCACGATCCAGCCGCAGACATGCGACGTTTATTAAGCTCTTCACGTTTTTGTTACCTGCCGGGAGATTTATTACTTTTAATTATTTTTCATTGTGTCCGCCGACGTTGTTCGTCTTAGAGGCATCGCATTAAATTATTATTCGCACAGGTCATGATTTACCGTTGAACACCATGTAATTTACGGACAGACTAGCGCTTAGATAATCGTAATACCGCGCGCCGTGGCCTGTTTTACTTTGCTAAAGCAGGTCGAATTTTTTTAAACGTTTCTGTGTACGTTCCTGAACTGTGTTCAACATTCAATTTACATTTTTAGAAATAAAGAAGTAAATTTTTATTTCCTTTGTGTGAATTTTGTTAATAAAAAATAAAAATACAATATATTATTATGTATATGAGCAAAGCCCATAGATTTCAAACAATATGAACTTTTTTTTTAATTCCTTTGTTGGGTGAACGAACTCACGTTCCACCTGTTTTCAAGAGGCTACCGGAACCCATAGACATCTATAATGTAAATGCCGGCATCCATCTTGAAACATGAGTTCTAAGGTCTTAGTTTGAATACAGCAGCCGAAACCGAACCGTTTCAAACCGAAACGCATTACTGCTTCACGGCAGAACTAAGCAGGGTGGTGGTACCTACCCGTGCGGACGGACTCACAAGACGTTCTACTTACAGTTAAAACATAATCACCCTCGAGAAGTTACTGTTAGCAGTCTTAGCCTCTAAACCACCTTGACGCTGATAATTACCAGCAATAGCAGGCAAAACATAGTCCTACGTACACGCGCGTGTTCAAAATGTCATATACGCGTATATGTAGTTATATATTTTGTTACGTAGAACACATGAAGTTCAACATCCGTCCTTCATCGGTATTCATTGAGGCCGCGTCTGGGTTCATTAAAATTCGTCGAACAATAAACGCTTGCCCCGCGGGACCTTTTGTGACTGCTCGACTTTAAACCGCATTTCAATCTGATGTTCATTATTATTTCCGCATTGTTTATGATTACGCGGCCACGAGTGACAAATACATCGGACGGTGGCTGTGTTTACTTTTGTTAAATTAAGAATAAACGAATAAAATTTTACCTTTGTACTTGACATGGGAATAGATATTATTATGTAAATGTCATCGATCCATAATCTCTCATAACAGTTTTTGGAACTCAAATGATAATGACTAACCTTGAAATCAGCTGAGTACTATTTATTAGCGTTACATCTAACTTTTTCTATTGCTTAAATTGGTACCGGAGCATATAAATTGGTACGTAAATAGCTATACAGTCTTCTTGTAATACCGTCATCTTATAATATAAGATTTAAATACATATAAAGGGTTTACATCCTATTGACAAAGCTAAGCGTAATACATAACTTTTATAGAAATATCTTGTCACGTAGACCGCCAATTAAAATAAGCAAATTCCACCTATATCGCGAACTTTTAAAATAGCAAGGTAACTCAATTGTGGACTACATTTAGATGTTACTCAGGTGTCCGTCACGGCATTACGGGTGATTGGTTTGAACTTGATTTTACTTAAAACACTACATACCACATATCAATGAACTGAAACAATAGTTACATCTACTAGAGATGGGCTAACCAAAAAAAAAACCTATTTTTTTGATGTGTATAACGTTTAAAAGCGATAGTTTTTAAACGACTTTTCAATATCTGTGACTGTATTTTTAAGGGTAAAACGTTGGAATAGAAAAAAAAAAGATGTGCGGTGTCGTGGGACACCGGATAGGAACAAAGTTCATTATTATAAAAATATTAATTTTAATTTCTATACGAGGTATAAAAAAATATATTTTTTATTATGATTTTTTATTGATAAAAATAAAAATAATAAAATTGATGTCAGAGAAATTAAATATTGTTATTTTAAACAAAATTTAATTACACTCAATAATCTCATAAATAGAAAAAACAAAAAAAAAAAGTATTTCTAAATTTTCTATTAAAATATAATTATTAAAATAATAATAACCGTCATCACGTAGACTATACATTAGACACTGTACAGCCATCATACTAAGATTATACATAAATAATAAAAATCTTACGTTACGGACGTTTTTTCCCGGTTAGGGTACTCCTCCGCATCGTCCCATAAGAAACTTCGTTCCAAAAACAAATAGTAAACTGAAATATATTCGTAAAACTGAAATTTGTTAAAAAAACGTCACGAACGTTTCATTTTTACCTCACCTCCAAACTTTAACTTTTTATCAAAGCGTTTAGTCGGAAACATAGATTGAGCCTTCCATCCCTTTCTTGACCTTTTACATTTAGTACACCACCATAGCACCACAAATCCGTCGAAGTATATGAAACTGCATTAATTCCTTGTCTTCGTAAGTTAATGGGTTAATTTATAATAGGTGGGTCGGCGTAGCACAGGCGACGACGCCCAAGCGCTGTTCTGTATATCTACGGCTCTAAAGACCGCCCAACGGATTTCCATATGCCGCGTAAAGGCTCATAAATTAAATGAAACTATTAAGAGCTTTGGCACGGTGTATCGGAAAATATTATAATACTATCGAATAAATTTATGATTTTAGTACTAAGCGCGGCTCTACGGTAGTCGGTATTGGACTCGATAAAAATCGGTAAGTAAACACTTTTTGTGTATTAAGATTGAATCATTATACAAGGTAGAATTCGATTCAGCCAATGGCTAAATATAATTAACTATATATAAACTATAAAGTCAAGGCTCCATGAATTGCTGGTAGTGGTGCTACACTCTCTGATACACACCTATATTTATGGTAGTAGTCCCATAGCGTCTGATTGAGGAAGTCATGGAGATTATACATAGTTGACCTAATATACCTATGAAAAGGTATTTTAGTGAACGGGATCAAGATCGGCAAATATATTTTCAAGAACTGACGAGATGACTCAAAAATGGACATAGTATTGATCAAGATCTCTAACTCTTTGTTTACTTTTTTTAACTCTTTGTTTACTCATTGTTACACAATACAGCCGCACGCCACTTTACTTTTCAATCCCTGGATAATGTATTTTCTATAATATTGGCCTTATAGACTAATGCACCCGTAAACGATAAAGGCTCTTAAAAAGCATTTAAAAGTTTGTGAAACATACAAGAACGCACTTAATTAGTTACCGTAGAGCTACTAATATTTTCCAATACTAAAACGTTTGAAGTGCACTGAATACGAGCGACTACATAAAAGGAAAATGTGACTTTATGATTCAAAGGATTAAAATCAAATTAGGTAAGAGCTTTTAGATATTCCGACACGACTACTGCTCATCGCTGTACGGGTTAAGATATTCAACTGAACTCAGACATGGGCCATTCAAAAGGCGCTCTAAACGGAGGGATACGAGCCGTAAAATAGGATTTCATGCATGCGTTGGTTTGTGTGAACAAATATGTACGGTTGACAAAGTAGGACCTTTGCCGATAACCGCGCAGAAAAAATGTGATTTTTCATTCAACGGAATATTTTAGAAGCGCTCTCCGTCCTCGTTAACTAACGGCTTACAAAATACACTTCGCCAACAAACCGCGTTAAATGAAATAGTTTCACAGAAATACAGCTTCGAGTACCTCGTTACGGCTTCCTGTCGTATAAAAGTTAAAATTTTGCTAAACCAATTAACATCTATATTATACGTTTGGTATTTGTTTTTTTAAATTCTAACAGATGATCAAGTTTTTCTTCTATAAATGTAAATTTGGCATAAGTCTATAAGTTCTATTGCATCCAAGAAAAGTTTTAAGACGATTTAAAATAATTAAAAATTATTATGACATACAAAAATTTATGTATTATGTACATTTACATCAAAAATGTATGAGCTGTACAAAACCGTATTTTTTAATTGCTTAAATGAGTAGACGGCTCACCTGGTATTAAAGTGAGACATAAGGTCTCACAGTTTCTTACAGAGCAACGGCTGCCTCAGCATTCACATCGAAACGCATTGCTGATTCACGGCAGAAATAGGCAGGTTGGTGGTTGCGGACTCACAAGACGTCTTACTACCAGTAATTACGCGAATTATAATTTTGCGAGTTTGATTTATTACACAACGTTATTCCTTTACCCTACAAGTTAATCGTGAACATTGGTACAGGACTGCGGGATTCGAAAGCAGTTGCATAGCTTGATACGAATGCATCGGGCGTCTTAACTTTTAGACAACGACGATTTCAAAATGCATTTGATATATCTCAATCTTTCACGGTAATAGGATGTTAAATTACAGTACACAATTTGTTTGCATTATATGCAATATCTCACACATTTATATTAGTAATTAGTATTTTATCGGTGAACGGTCGAAGGACCACTTGAACGGTCAATTCGTTCCTTGTCGTCTCGTTGGTGTCACTCTTTTAGGAAATCAAAAAATGTACTGCCTGTCGCTAGTCACGTACGCCCTCGTTCTATTTCTCTCTTTATTTTTGAATTCCTGTCAAGTGTCTGTCTTAGTCCTTGTCTATGTTTAGTTGTTGTAGGTCTTATGTCCTATCAAAGAGGTTGCACGCCACGCCACGACAATCAGTGTAGATAAGCAAGCGAACTTACGACCTAGTGGTTGCCGAGTTACAACAAGCAACGTAACGTTAATGACGTCACTCTTTCTGAGACAAGAAATTGAATTTATAATTATATTGTATAACGGCTACCTATGATCTGCCCTGCTAACTCCCATCGTAGCCACCGCATACTACAGTCCCGAACCAAACTATGGAGAAACAAACAGCCGCCGTCACCCTACACATATCCTTTCAGATATTTCCGATCCTCTCTCGGAGATTTTGGGCACACTAAACACCACCCACCATTCTCGTCGAACTCGTTAAAGCGATGAAGATTTAGTTCTACACGCAACTTAACCCATATGCACCACCCATTGAGTTTCTCGAGTATCTTGTCGGATAATTTTAGGGGGTTGCGATTTAGATCCAGTGGTAGAATCCACGAACCACTGCTCTTGCTAGGGTCGATGTTAGAAAATCCTCTAAGGCTGTGCTCTGTACGCTCGCCCACCAACCGAGGCAAAACCAGAATAGTCCATCCAGCCTACCACCGGAACGACGATAGAAGATTGCCCAAAGGGGGAATGAGTTGCTCGCTCCAGGCATTTCAATATTGCAAGAATTGTAACGTTACAATACTCCTTGTAAAATTGAATATTTAAAAAATCTAATATTCAATTCTTCTCAGGACGGAGGCTAGTTCTTGTGAATTGGCGGTAGTTCTTTTTGACGTTCAACAAGTATGTACTTTCATTTATTTTGAATAAAAATGTTTTGATTTGATTTGATTTGAACGCCCGCTTCGCGTTAGAAACCAACAGAACACAATCCGCGCAGGCTCAGCCCTATCAATATTCTAATTAATCATTGTGTTTAATTATAACTTCTCGTATTATTCATTAAAATCTAAGTTAAAATGTAACTTTCATTTGTAGAATTCATAAATGAAGCACTATCACCAGAACAATCAGCAACACGAACGTGTGTCGCATCCCTAGTGTCCTCGCATACTCGTTTTGAATATTGCATTTAGCATCACTATCTACAAGACTCAAGTCTGACACGGAAAATAAAACTAAAACTTTAGAGAGTTCACTTGACAAACCTGAAATGAGTATGCAGGCTCTAAAGTAAATTGGATGGCATATTGCAATAAGGGCATGTTAATCATTGAACTCAAAACGAAGCATCTGGAAAACGAATGTAGCTCTTTTTGACGATCAACAAGTATGTACTTTCATTTATGTTGAATAAAATTATGTTTTTTGATTTTTTTGATTTGATTTTGATTTTATTTGATAATTGGTGTATTAATATTCTAATACACCTATCTACATGTGACATCGATTTTTTAATGCTATATTCTTACCCTTCAAGTATTTTCCATATTTTTTTTAGTAGTAGGGAGTTTGCTTGAAGATAATACATAGCATTCTATAAGTTAAGCTCGCCTATATATCATTTTGTATAGTTATTTTGTATAGTTAGATGTTCTTATAAATCTGCTTTTTGTTTATATGTGTTTTATTGTGTACAGTGAAGTTAAAAATACCTAATTTAATAATTTCAGTTCAAAATTATATTAATAACTTTATTGATAAAACATTTAACGAAATACTGATTTAGAATTAGGTTTAGAGATATTAGAATGGAACTAGACTGTTAACGGACACTTAATACACTCAGTTGTAGTATAGTCGACAATACATTAATTTAGACCATAGATACAAGTATTTTAAATTAGAACGCCAAGATCCTGCGTGATACATTCAGATTTCAATTCTAATGTTGCAGTTTTATGAAAACTAGAGGTCCCGCAGTAGTCGAAATTTGACTATAATTAATTGGAATTGTAAGTTTGTACACTATTATGATTGTATTTTATACTTCTATAATCACAAATTTCGCCAATACTACACTATAAAAAATATTAACAAAGGCAAACAATATTTAATCTATTCTCAATTTGACAACAGACGTCAAGAACAAAAGTTTGACAATAAATAGTATGCATGCGTGTGTGCGTCAAATACATGGCATGTAGTGTGTGTAATGTTTTCTTTATTGATTTAATGTATCTTTTATGCATTATTTAAAAAAAATATTAGCATTATGCACTTCTTCTCTATATTCTCTATAAGTGTGGAAAATTTTATAATCCTCCGTCCCCGCAATTTTTGTAAAAAGGGATACAAAGTTTTTGCTTCGCGTATTAATATATAGATAAAATAAATAGACTACCGAAACAACATTGTCATTACGTCTGGTTGCAATCGACATAGTTTGCAATTCGATTTCAAACAGTAGTAATCTAAGTTACTGGACGGATTGCGGAGTAACTTCTACAGAACTATACAGCTAACGGTATCCATTCAACTAATGCACTGTCCGACTATTGGTCTTGATTCAAACGAGGCACTTGGTTCCACTAAGTAACGTATTACGTCACGAGTCCACACTTAATGCATCTGTTGCTTACACATGAAGTTTAAAGTGTTGATCTTAATATTGCAGCTTTATCTAGATTACTTCTCTTAAACTACATATTTTAAAATGATTCTTAGCCTTAAGAAAGCAAAAGTATAGAAACAAACACTCTTATCACAATTGTGAAATATTATAGAATTCTTTAAATCAATATAGTTCTAACTGAATTTTAAGAGATTCTATACAATTTTAATTGAAATTAGAACAAGTTTTGTGCCAGTTCCATACTAAAAACAAATACAAATGCCTCATAATTATTGAATTTGCCGCTAAAGGCAATTAAGGCTTGTCTATGTAGTTTGAATGCGGCACTGGCAACATTATTAGTTCCAATTAACGCGGTAACCTCAGCACATGTATGGGCAATTAAATGGAGTGATACCTTACTTCCATTAGTACCCTCTGTGTTGTTTACATCAATTAACAGCAATGTTAATTTTAATGCTCGCATCTGTTGCCCGCTTTGTATGGCCTGTCTTTACTGACTTCACATATATACGTTCGTACAGTTGATAATAATTTATTCGTTGATGTCACAATGGCGCGGAACATATTTCATTGTTACTCTCGGCTGGCCAAAACAATGCATTTTTTTTTTAATTTCCAGGCTGAGTAGAACAATTTAAATTTAAATTTCTCGAACAAACTTATTAAGCATTTATATGACATAAAAGTTTAATAAAAGCTGCACGTTTAAAGTTTCTAAACATAAACGTGTATTCCAGACGCTGCAAGTTATCGTGCGGAATTTCTGAGACATTCATTTTGATGTCTTCTTTACGTCTCGTTCCCGTTAGCTCTCTAGGATATAAGTTTCCAGAAATGTATAAGATAAAGGTTAAATAACGGTGTGGACGTTAGGGCTGAAACACAATGCCACAGGTCGCTGTTTTTATACTCTCCTTTAATGTTCTTTCCCCGTTTATGACACCATAAAGACTATACCGTCCACTACGCGTAATGAAATCTTGTGTTCAATACCGTGCGGGTAGTTCTATGGCTATAAATGTGACTATTATAAAACTGCTGACGTTTAAATGACCTTTATCGATTATGTCAAGTGACATAATTCGAGACCCAGGAGTCATGTTCTTTTTGATAGCCCGAAACAATTTTAAGTTTTATTTTTGAACAACGAAAGTTCAGTTCGAGAATTCGTGCTAAATAAGATTATGAAGTTTGAAAGATCATAAAATATTTATTTGATACTTTGCATGAAAAACTTATAACGTTTTTTTAAGTGAATTGTATACGCAAGAAAACCTGTTAATATTAATATAAGAATTTCATTGATTTTTGGAACGCATCTTTGTAAAGTTCAGAGCTGAGATGTGAAATTATGTTGTGAAAAAAAATATCCTAGAAATTGCACTCATATTTTAGAGCCATTTTTCTTTCAGACTGTTTAAGGTTTAAAGGTCGTTTCAATTTTAAGATTTAAAGTCTATTTTTATGTTACGTGAGTCAATCCTGAAGTGAAGATAGAGCTTAATATTCGTGAGTAACGTAAGTAAATCTGAAGTGATTGAAGCTAAAATGGAAACAAAGGTTTACAACCAATACTTAAGTTTCATCAGGAAACTTAAGTAGACCGTCTAGTAAGATTAGTACGAGCACAAATGACGTGGAAGTTCTAATAGAAATTACGGTATAGATATAGTCAAATGTAGACACCCAATTGTCTTGCAATATCTCTACCCTAAGAATTCCTGTCTAAATATTGTAAATTTTACAATTTTTTTATTTTATTGCTTAGATGGATGGACGAGCTCACAGCCCACCTGGTGTTAAGTGGTTACTGAAGCCCATAGACATCTACAACGTAAATGCGCCACCCACCGCGAGATACAAGTTCTAAGGTCTCAAGTATAGTTACAACGGCTACCCCCCCCATCGAACCGAAACGCATTGCTGCTTCACGGCGGAAATAAGCGCGGTGGTGGTACCTACCCGTGCGGACTCCCAAGAGGTCCTACCACCAGTGATTACGCAAATTATAATTTTGCGGGATTGATTTTTATTACACGATGCTATTCCTTCACCGTGGAAGCCAATCGTGAACATTTGTTGAGTACGTATTTCATTAGAAAAATTGGTACTTGCCTGCGGGATTCGAACACCGGTGCATCGCTACATAAGAATGCACCGGACGTCTTATCATTTAGGCCACGACGACTTCAAATCAATATTACTCATTGAGAAATAATTTTCCAACACGTGATTTATNTTATTACACGATGCTATTCCTTCACCGTGGAAGCCAATCGTGAACATTTGTTGAGTACGTATTTCATTAGAAAAATTGGTACTTGCCTGCGGGATTCGAACACCGGTGCATCGCTACATAAGAATGCACCGGACGTCTTATCATTTAGGCCACGACGACTTCAAATCAATATTACTCATTGAGAAATAATTTTCCAACACGTGATTTATACCAGCATTAGAACTACATACAAATCGTGCTAGTACATAATTGTCTAAGCTAGTCACGCACGCATGCAATGCAGTCTATGTATTGTGCCCGTATGAAGTGGTATCTAGTTAATCTAGCATTCAAGATCCACCAACAACAAACAACATGAGGAGCAAACAGATATAACGTACTAATACTAACTACATAATATTTTATGAACTGAGTTACACAAAGAAAATTCCTCGAATACGTATAAATATTATCAGATGCATTTAATTGCTTTTTTTTATGATTGAAAGATTACTGGTGCCCCCAGGCCTTGCCAGTTTCACCAGGACAGTTGAGTGAGCAAAGGCTCAGCCAGGAGGGGTAGGATTTGCTAACAACTGCCCAAGCGCCTCCGAAGGAGACCTAACAACTCAAGAGCAATTGCTTCGCGAATTAATCTACTACCGGATCGGAATCGCGACCCATTGAGAAGATCCAGCTAGAAACTCAGCAGGCACATTTAAGTGTTACAAAAGAACACATCAATTAGGTGATGTTCAGAAAATCATCCTCAAAACACATAATAATTGTTTACACAAAACAAAAGCGGTGTTTCATAATATTGTTCTTTTATTGTTGCTTAGATGGGTGGCTCACCTAATGTTAAGTGGTTGTTACGTGATATGAATTGATCATTAGGACAATTGGAAAAAGATATTCAATACTCTCAGATGCTTACTGTATTGTCCGTTGGAAATGCATAGAGTAGCATACTTTATTTGAATCAATGGTTATTTAATAAAACTAGTGACCCCGCAGTAATCGAAATTCGACTATAATTAAATGAAATTATATTATATGTTTAAACATTATTATGATTCTATTGTCAAACACTATTATAATTCGGCAATATAATCATAGTATTCGCCAAAACTGCTCTATAGATCAATAATATTAAAGACAAACAATATTAATCTATTTTAAATTCGACCACAGACTTTAAACAATAACAAAAGTTTCCCAGTTGACAGTAAACAAAGAGTATATTTTTATATATGTGTTGTGTCAAATACATGGTAGTGTGTGTAATATTTTCTTTATTGATTTAAAGTATCTTCTATGCATTATTTAAAAAAAATATTAGCATTGTGCACTCCTTCTCTATATTCGCTATAAGTGTGAGAAATTTCATAATCCTCCGTCCGCGCAATTTTCGTAAAAAGGGGTACAAAGTTTTTGGTTCACGTATTAATAATATATAGATAATGATCACGCATACAAACGTCACAAATCGTCACGTTACAGATCGTCACAGAACGTCACGATCCGCGTACATATCTGACGATACCCAGGAAATTTAATCGAACCAGTTTCGGATGGATCATACACACATCGAGTTTAATACATATAGATAGGTAGCGAATTGAGAATCGCTCACATTTTGTACCAATGCCAGTATTATCTAGTTTCTAGCTCGACCCGTACCGTGTGAATGTCCACGTTCTTCACATATTATATAAGAATGATACAAACGTACTACCGCTCGGAATTCACGCGATAAAGTTACGAGAATTTATGTGGATGGAAAAATTCTTTTTGTGCAGAATACACTTGTCGCGACACGATTCGAATATTTTATAACACGATAGTAAAAATTTTACCTACGTTAGCATACACAGCGTTAGTTTTGAGAATAGGTAATAGTCAAAGGACTATATGTTCATCTAAAGAGTGTTAGAGTTACGCAGAACAAAAAATTATTAATGACAAAACCATCCATCGGTCCTTCGGTCGTTGCTGTGGAAGTAGTGATAAAAAGGCCAGGTTTATGCATAAGTATATAACCATATATATAGGACATAAGTCCTTATGCTTATATAAATACCGATCAGCAATTCCTGTTTGTATAAATACAATCTTTAAATGTTTTAAACTTGGACCAAGTTGAGAAAAGTTTTGGTAGGTTAACTTTCCTCTCTCTGTTACCCGCGCCGGGATTAAATTTAGAACTTGCACTGACAGTTCTTATGAAGTCGAAATGAGTTGAACCGCTTAAGTTTTGCACTCAATGAATTATTGTGTCGCAATTTTAATCGCAAACGTAACTATAACATAGACTTGAGGATGAATACACTGCGTACCGCTCTAAATAAACGAAAGACGTTCTGTTATTTGATTGCATTTATTTCGTCCTTATTAGCTTTCTTCATTATTTGACTTGAATAAAAAAGATTCTTATTTTACTTATTGAAGGTATTTATTTCCGATTTGGTTCATATTAAAATCAGTTTAGATGAGCAAACGGACTGATTTACAGGGTCATATTCTAACGCAACCTAGTGTATCAAGGACGGTGACGCCATTCACGATATGATGTCTACAGGCTACGGTAACTGCATAGCATCAAGTATAGACTATGAACTCACCGGCCCATCTAAGCTGATTATTTTCATTTAATCGGAATAAAATTATTTATATCAAGTCGTTGAGGCTTATATGACAAGATATCCGGTGTACTGATATCAAGAGACGCGGCTATGCCGATGTTCAAATTCCGCATGCAAAGTAACAATATTTCTAATGAAATATATAACCACCTATCTACATAATAAATAAATAAAAAGATAATTTATAGTATTATTTTTGAGATTAAATCAAGTAGGTACCTACTAGTCTCAACTATTCATGAGTAAAATTAGCGTTTCGTAACTTCAATAACTTCTTATTATAGTCGGAAGCATCGTGAACCCATATGGGCGTGAACCTCTCTACTGCGTATGGCTCTTAAGTGCAAAAAATGTAACCTCACACACAAATATGAAAACTAATAACAAGTACAAGTAAAGATAAATAAGAATTGCGTAAGTAATGGAAACTGGCAATCATCTCGCTATTATACAATCGATTGCTGATGTTATGGCACAAGTTCGCGACTTTATTGATAGAGTTGCAAAACTAATTTGAACTAACACTTCCACTTTCAATATTGGATACCAGAAATAAACACGAGTGCTCTTGTAACAAGAATCCGATAACTTGTTGTGCGTATTTGTTCGTAACAGGTCGGTTTTCGTTCAACGCGATAATTTGGATACTTTCAAGACTCATCATGGTCGTTGTATATTATTATATATATTTTTTTCTTTATTGATATTTAAAATAATAATTTTAATTTCAATGAAAAGTTAACGCAACATTGCATTTAAGAAAACAAACTTGTAAAGCTAATTTTAAATCTAACTAACACCTAAAAGTATATATGACAAAATGTATTCTTGTAAATTATTTTACGTATAATAAAATTTATAATATATTTTATTCTTTTTTTATTGCTTAGATGAGTGAACAAGCTCACAGCCCACCTGGTGTTAAATGGTTACTGGAGCCCATAGACATCTACAACGTAAATGCGCCACCCACCTTGAGATATAAGTTCTAAGATCTCAGTATGGTTACAACGGCTTCACGGCAGAAATAGGCGGGGTGGTGGTACCTACCCGTGCGGACTCACAAGAGGTCCTACCACCAGTAACAATTCGAGTAAGCCTTCACAGGTGTCTTTAATAGTCACGATTTTTCTATCGATTCGGATTGCAACGACAGCTCAACTAGAAGCTCAAGGCTTGCTCATTTCCAAATTTTATTTAATTGGCAATTCTCTAACTTTACACCTACGAATATAACGGAAATACTCTAATATTCTGTTACCATTGTTCCTATTTTAAAATATGCAGATGCTTAATGTGAAGCTAGGCGCAAACGTCATCTGCGGCTTAACAAAAAATATATCTGGCAACCATCAGGTGACCCTTGAGTCTATTTTCTAACCTAATGAAATGTAAAAGAATCTCAATCTTCCTTAGAAACGAGCAAAGAAGAACTTGATCATTTGAACCCTGGTCGCGAAGTCACGTGAACAACAAAACGTATTAATTATTGTTTAGTTGTCATTATTATATCGTAATGAAAACTTTCAAAGATGAAGCAACCTAAAAATATATTTTCATCACACGAACATGTGGCACGACTTAAGCAAAGATTAAAGCGAAACGCTGTATGCTGAAAGTAATAACTCGGTGTATCCCCTAATATGAAAGATTATCTTTGTAATTAATGCCTTCCAACAGAATGAAGACAGATAAGATTATATGACACGATGTTGGCTCGTGCTCAAGAAATATTGAATGAATTATTGTTATTTTACAGCCGAAAACTTTGGATTTTCCATCCGTTTAAATTAGTTGCACTCATGTATTTACAACTTATTACTGGTTAAATTAAGATATGCATTAAAACTAAAATGGAAATGGACTAGCAATGTCGCGAGGTATACAGACCAGAGATGGACTGCGACACTAGCATCTAGGAACGGCCCAACGGGCAAGAGAAGTCGAGGAAGACCACTAACCAGATGGGAAGACGACCTCAGACGAACAGCTGGCCCGAACTGGATAGACGTAGCACAGGATAGAGACGCCTGGGCTTCTTTAGAGGAGGTCTTTAACCTAGTCCGGGGCTGTTACTAACTAAATTTTACAACAACTATTTCATTACAAAACTCTCTTATTTTGTATCCTAAATATTAAAACATACATTTATATTTATTATTTAAAAAAAACTTTGTGCAAGCACGAAATAAATGGCTTATTATTATTATTATACTGGTTGAATTTATGAGTACTTTTCTAAGTCACCTTAAACATTTTCACGTATGAGGTCAATAAATAAAATACACTCCTTCTTATCTTGAAAATAGGATCGGTTTACAAAATTGCGATAAATCTCTACGCTTAATAGTCTTGAAGGAAACGGTTTCGGTGCATTTTATCGGTCTCTTTAAAAATTTCCTCTTTTTAATATGAGCATCGATTCCAATTACAAAAGATCAAAGAATCGCCGCGCGGCCCACTTCGTCTTTGTTCAAACGAAAGATGAATTATTCAAAGAACTGGAAACGCTTCAATTGGCCAGCTATAAAAAAGAAAACGGTTCNTCTACGCTTAATAGTCTTGAAGGAAACGGTTTCGGTGCATTTTATCGGTCTCTTTAAAAATTTCCTCTTTTTAATATGAGCATCGATTCCAATTACAAAAGATCAAAGAATCGCCGCGCGGCCCACTTCGTCTTTGTTCAAACGAAAGATGAATTATTCAAAGAACTGGAAACGCTTCAATTGGCCAGCTATAAAAAAGAAAACGGTTCGTTGCTTTTTCCACTAAATTAAAAAATTGTTCTTAATTCTCATCTATGTGATTTCGGACCAAATATTTTTTGATTTGTTAATATTTCAGTCTCTGTGCAATGCTCCAACATTTATAAGGCTTTAAAATTGTTATTTAATTTATATATGTCATACTAAACACTTGTATATATAGTTCCAGCACCCATAACTTTATATTTGAGTCCGCGCGGGTAGGTACTACCACCCCCCCTATTTCTGCCGTGAAGTTTTTTTTTATTGCCTAGATGTATGGACGAGCTCACAGCCCACCTGGTGTTAAATGGTTACTGGAACCCATAGACATCTACAACGTAAATGCGCCACACACCTTCAGATATAAGTTCTAGGGTCTCAGTATAGTTACAACGGCTGCCCCACTCTTCAAACCAAAACGCATTACTGCTTCACGGCAGAAATAGACGGGGCGGAGGTACCTACCCGCGCGGACTCACAAGAGGTCCTACCACCAGTAATTACGCAAATTATAATTTTGCGGGTTTGATTTTTATTACACGATGTTATTCCTTCACCGTGGAAGTTAATCGTGCACAATTGTTAAGTACGTATTTCATTAGAAAAATGGGTACCCGCCTGCGGAATTCGAACACCGCTGCATCGCTACATACGAATGCACCGGACGTCTTATCCTTTAGGCCACGACGACTTATAAAATGCGTAATAATGCGTTTCGGTTTGAAGGGCGGGGTAGACGTTGCAACTATACTGAGACCTTACAGCTCAAGGTGGATCTCAAGGTGGGTGGCAGCATTTGCGTTGTAGATGTCTATGGGCTCCGGTAACCATTTAACATCAGGTGGGCCGTGAGCTCGTCCAATCATATCATTTCATTATCCTGCCCTTCTCCCAGTCACCTGGGGTCGGTGTAACATGTTTTCTCCTTCCATACTCTTCTATCATAGACCATTTCTTTGCTCACTCCCTTCTTATTTTTTATGGCCAGACTAAGTTTATATAAAAATGAATTGCTGTTCGCTAGTCTCGCTAAAACTCAAGAACGGCTGAACCGATTTGGCTAATTTTGGTATTGAATTATTTGTGGAAGTCCAGAGAAGGTTTAAAAGGTAGATAAATATGAAAATGCTCGGAATTACATAAAAAATAACAATTTTGCTTTTCCTTTGATGTCCCCCCCGTCGGACGGATTCCTTTTGTTTTATTTTAAGTTTATTTTATACAAAAGCTTAGGTCTTTTATTTATCGGTTGAGGCACTACGAAGCAATCAAAAAAGATATTATAAAAATACATTCAACATCTAAAACGAAACATAAATCAAAAAACGAGAAATTATATATTAACGCATACGTAAACTCTAAATCGAATATTTCATTCATTTCGAACTTCGTTAATTTCATCATAAATAAGAACTCGTGCAATTTTCAGTCTAGATTAATACCGGTGACACCTGGCGAGGCAGTCAATGATCGAGCGAGCGGGCAGGCCGTACGCGAAATTATTAAATCGTAATTTATGCCCGCAATTTGTACGCACTTGAATTCGTTTCTTGCTTCATTCATCACGAGAGCTGTGAAACGATTAATAAAAAAAACATGTTGACGTGAAATTAATGCGCTTTATAACTGCCATACCGATTTGTGACCGGTTTAAATGTAAAATAAACGGAAATGTTCGTATAAAATTATTTATTTGAACACCATTGCCACTATTACATTCAATTTATGTAATTCGCTGTAAGATTGACGTGCACAAAGTAAAATCGACAAAAATTAACCAAGGTATTAATGTTTTTCTAAGATTAATACAACGAAAATAAAGTGAGTGATCGCTGAATTCTATTTCTTCCAGACCACTGGGTAAGCAAGAGTCACCGAAAGAAATAAATTAGTAGTTAATTTATTCGTAAATTTTGGTAAATCTTGTCAATTTTTTTACTAACTGGTAAAGAAAACTATCGAATAGATAGAGAAATTATTTTTTTATATTTTTTTCAGTATTAAAAAAAATCGTTAAATTTGAAACATGTTCATTTAGTATAAATACCAGCTGTACCCGCCCGCTTTGCTGGTCATTTAAAATTAACATTATTATTTATCACCCCCACAAAGATGTTCATCATTAACGCCCCCGCAACTGGTGTAGGGAGTCCAACACTCATGTAAATAATAGCCTATCCATTAAGTACATGTATTTTCTACATGGATACTAAGTTTCAGGTCAATCGGATGCATGGTTCAGTATTTATAACGGAGCATCCGTAAAAACCACTGTAGATTTATTAGTATAGATAATAAATTTTCACTTCTTCAACATAACAACTCCTGAAGTTACTTTAAAATGCAACGCACAAGCCCAGAGATAGAGATAAACGCAATTTATCGTCCAAAGTTTTATGAAGATTCCGTGGTAGATAGAGATAAGTTTTCGTCAGCGGTGCCGCGTCCGTTTCCGGCAACACCTTCCGCCGGGAAAGCCCCCTCGTTAATTTTATTTTTGTTACGCTCCACTTAATCTAATATCGGTACCGCAAAAGAAAATCAATCGACAAATTTATCTTTCGAAAATTCTGAAGCTGTGAAAAAAGTGGTTGTTTTCTTTGAAAAAGAAGAGGCGAACTAAAATATTTTTTTCTTATATTTAAATATCATAATATCGCTTTGAATACCTACTAATAATGAAAATACTTTATATTACAAACTAAAGACAAAAGAATAAAAGTGATCGGGAACAAAATTTGTTTAATATTCAAACGAGCCCCCTTCTGTTCGTCCGCGGGCTGCAATAAAAATTAAATTATAACAAATTTTATTATCTTCCTCTCCGGGCCCATAACTCAGTAGAAATATTCATGAGGAAACTTTTTAAATAGAGATTTGTAATTTTTCCCGCATCCCTCAACGACATACTTAGAAAACGTATATAAGTATATGTATACAAACCATTGTAATATTTAATGACTGGAAATAGAACAAGCAATAATAGTAAAATCAAACAAACAAAGCTTGTGATTTTGATTGCTGATTTTTTTAATTTTCATGAACTAAATATTCATAGGAGAAATTCAATTTAAAAAAGAACTACGTACATATTAATTAGTTCATTAACTTAAATTTACTTTTACTTCCTTTAGTTGATTATATTTAAGAACGTGTAATACGTATCTTTGAAGCTTGAACATTTTTTCGAGAGCTGGTATTAACACTTAATTCGACTCAAAAGGTTAAAGGAAGTCAAGGTCCGATTAACACCCAAACTGGCGAAAATTTTCCAATCAGCCTCTGTAAATTGGAAAACTTTTATATGCGTTCAAAAGTCCAGGTGTATTTCTATCGGAGTTTTCCGAAACCCTCTTCAAGTTTTTGTTCAGATCTAAAAAACGATTTAATTAGGTGAGCGCCGATTGAAAATTTCCCGTAGCCAAACCGTATTGGCGAAATTAATTTTGTTTGCGAAACCGCACGTTTGAGCACCAATATACAGAGAGCCCTGCGTTATGTTGTTGTTTGTTTTATAATTCGGACTATGGTATTGTATTTATCATTTTCAAGGATCATGCTGATTACAGATAGCAGCTGATATAGTTTGGAATCACAAAGCAGAGCAGAAGAAGACGCATAGAAATCTGTTCCTCAATTGAGGCCGTCAGCGCAAAGTTGGCCTAAGCTTAGCTAGCATGGAAATAATGAGGTTTGAATTCACATTTCCACTGCATCGTAGGCAAAAAAACATTCACAAAAAATAATAATTACAAAGCCATCTGTTTCTATGTGTGAAACTAGAGATAGGCCGGTTTTGCATCAAAATTTACTGTCGCTCCTAAATTCGTTGCAATATATACCCACTAATATGAAAAATTGTGGGTAAGGCCACTTTTGCGCTATTGGCTTCAATGTAAGTCCAACATATTTTAATATCACTACGACGAAAAATATTCACTATCATAACTGAACAAGGTCGCTTTATGGCAAAATTATTTAATCTCCTCAAGCGCAAAACATCGCTAACAAATCCTCTCGCAGCAATAATAAAAACTGATTATCCATAAGCGTTCCCAAATAAGAGAGCGGTGCAATGTATTAGTGTGTTACACTGTTACAAATTGGTTTTTGGCTCGATATCGTGCGCGACCGCACACCGGTTTCGCGGTCGTTAGCAATTTTGGCAGGGCTGCATCAACCACCACCTGACTTATGACTTTATGAGATTCCAACGATGCTAAATTGCTTTTCACATTCTTGTATGTTTTCAATTACACCGCCTGTATTGTATGCGTTTATCTCAATTGATAAATGTTTTTATTTTTTTTATCCGTACTGTTTTAGTATTTTAAAATATTATAGCGTTAAATAGTCTGGTGTAGATATAGTTAATTAAATAACAAAGAAATGGTTTTGGAGCAGATCATACTTGACACTGATACTCATCGTAGTTCAAGTTGTGTTGTCAATGGACTCTAGTAATCACTCAACATAACTTAAGCTGTGATCTCGTCTGCTCATCTACAATAATAAAATACATAACCATCATATTTTTTTAAGGATTATGAAAAAAATCATTACTACACAAATCAGTATCGTTAAATACTTTTTACCAAGTAAAATTATTTGCAGTCGTATTCCAAATATCCCACAATATATAGCTACAATATAATAACTACTAATGAAGCTCAGACGTGGCTGCGGTTTGCATATTCCGCCCGAGATGTATTTTTACCAACTAATCAACATTCTTGTCTTATACTGCGCTACCTTTCATTAGCACGTTTGTTTTGAAATTCAGTACCTCGAAATTATTTCGTCTTTCATTTGGTTTTATAGTTCATGAATAAGTTTCACTGTTTAAATAAAATTTACATGTCGATCAGTGAATTTGATTTTATTAAGCCCAAAACGAATATTACTACATTTCGAAGAAGACTGTAGAATGCAATAGGAGACATAAATACTTTACTGATAGAATTTATGCAGTGATATGTTTTCAAAACGAATTCAAAGGAAACTTAAATAATACACATCAATATTTTTTTCCTACCTATTCTAGTAGTAGCTTCGAGGGGTTATGCGAGATTCGCAGAACGAGTAGGTGAGCTCACGGGGCTCTAACTTGAGGACGAGGTGCTAACACTAGCCCTAGCAAGAGCCACCGCTTCGCAGAACCTATCACCAGATCGGATATGCGACTCACTAAGAAGATCCGGCGAGAAACTCAGTGGGCTAGGCTACTATATGAACTGTAATAACTAAGACCATAAAACTCATGTCCCAAGGTGGATGGCTGCATTTTTTTTTTGTAGGCAGACACCTGATTGTAAGGGTATAGTAACATTATGTTGTATATATTGTTATGTTATTTATGTTGTAGATGTTTATCCGGTAACTACTGAACACCAGAAGCTCGTCCAACCATCGAAGCAAGAACAAAAAAAAAAAAAAATCAGCAGATAGCGCCCTTATAAATAACCTTAAATATACCATAGACGTAAAGTTTCAAAATCCCACACAAAAAATAATTCAGTTATCAATTTGATACTGAGAAACAAATTTTCAATTTCAAGACGAGTCCAGTGACCTTTTTTTCAAAATAGTTACTAAATGTTGCTTTATTGCATTCAAAAGGTGTACAAATAAGATAACAATTATTTTATTCCTGTTACGGTGTTCAAGTTTGATTAATACATATTTTTATCTAGATTCCTTCAAACCGGAACTCTGTGCGGCAGTAATAGGCAGAGTGATGGCTGCAGGGCGCATTGTGAGCCTGCAAGGTAGACTCCATCACACTGTACGTACCAAGAAGTAGTCATAGTAAAGGTCCTGGATTATTCAGACTAGGAGGTATTTTGTCCAAAGCTGTTGTATAGGACAACTGACACTTCATGTTTTTAGGTGTGTGACGACATCCGTTATTACAGAGCAGCTGGATTCCAAGTGAATACAAACGAAGAAGTAATGATAAAGTCAATAAGATGTTATTTTATTTAGTAAGTCTACATTTCCACCTTTTTTTTTTGGTTTCCCCGCGTTTTTTTAGTTAAATTTACGTGCTTCTGCAGTTAAAGATGTCTTGAATAAGGACAGCCTTTATTCTCGAACAAACTGTGCCTGCCAATGAAAATCTCATTAAGGTCGGTTCAGCAATTTTGGAAATCATAACCAACATAAAATCAAATAGATGAACTTATAGAAAACACAACGCGTTTTTGACTTTTAGAGAAAACAAAAAAAAATATGAGCTCAAAAAAAAGCCTTCGTTTTATTATTACATTTTTTTTTACTTTCATTTTTTCATGTTTTTAATTTCTCAATTTCACTAATTAGGTTGAAAACTTTCTTGAGTTGTTATTACCGTGTACCTGTAGGCTTCGCCAAGTAGCTCTCAATGTCACGTGAAGTGGTGTCGAATTTCACAACAGCACTTGGCTTTGCCATTTTCAGAACGTGATTATTTTTAACGCTGTATAAAAAACATTCATTTCTTGTATCTAGTGTATAGCGCGTGCTCCTAAAATGGCAAATATAATATCTTTCCTATTTTATGAGTAGCGGAAACATTGACACACGTAACAGTATTAAGTGCATACAAAATGTATGTATGTATCTATATATTACTTTATAAACGCATTTTTTTAATACTGTCTCAGAAATCAAACCAAGGTCGGGAGGACAAAATACAGCCAAATATGTAATTAATATAGTAGATTAATGAGTGATCGAAAAAAAAATACAACAATAAATGCTGCATTATATGTCATATAATATATACATATACATGCGCAAAGAAATATACTAATAATATAAATATAAAATTTGAGTATATACTCAATGTAGACTTACAAAACAGTACGTCACATGCAATAAATATCTTTTTTAATAACCATTGTCATGTATATTCGAGCATCTACAATTAAAAAAAAAGATTGAGTATATTAAATAAGCATGCTTATTTAACTATTTGTAGTATTTATAATCCTTAATAATTCTAATTTGCCATCACTCGAAGTGCCTACTGCTGTACGTTTCCTCCCAATACTTTGCTTTGACTATACATAGCGTTCAAAAAACAAAGATACTACAAAAAAATCAGAGCTACAATGCGTTGCTTGCATTGAAAGCAAGCATTGCTGAAAATTCAAAAACACATATAGAAATGAAATGTCCTACATTTTATCTAAAAAAAAGTTTTCGTTAAAACAAAAGCTTACGTTGAATAAATTATGTATACTATAACTGCTAGAAATGAATTATTAAAATGGTTCGAGGACAATTCATTGCTACTTAACTTATCCTTCGCTACTTTAAATCCGGGAATATTTAGAAGAGTAATATTATAAATCAGAACATAAGTGGTCTCACTCAATTGAGAAGGTGTACTTGAGAAAATTACGGGAGGCGGCCTTATCCACTTCAGCTGCCACTTTCACAGGTTTGAACTCAAATTATTATCTGCATTGCTTTTATAGATAAATTATGTTTCATTCTTGAAATCTTTTGAAGAATAATAAGTAAAATTGAATGATTACGGACAATATGGGTTTCTACAGCTTACTCATGGTGCGTTCTAATTTAATATGTAAAACTAAATATTGAGTCGTAATCTATATATTATATAAAAATGAATTGCTGTTCGTTAGTCTCGCTAAAATTCGAGAACGGCTGGACCGATTTAGCTAATTTAGGTCTTAAATTATTTGTAGAAGTCCAGAGAATGTTTAAAAGTTAGATAAATATGAAAATGCTGGGAAATAAATAAAAATAACATATTGATTTTCCTTTGATGTGTCTCCTGTCGGACGGATTCCTTTTGTTTCTTTTAAGTTTATTTTGTACAAAAGCTTACGTCTTTTATTTATCAATTGAGGCACTACGAAGTCTGCCGGGTCAACTAGTATAATATATATTACAAGTGTCGACCTCACGTCTCAAGGCGAGTACCGCATCTATTTATGTAAAGAATGGTTTTTGGATCATGAACGGAATCAGTCTATCGTTAACAAAAAGAAATTGGTATATTTTTAGTGAAAGTATCTTATAATATTATATAACTTAATTAGATTCGATATAGAGTGAAAAACATACTGGGTGATTTGGAACCCCAGAAATTATGAGATTGCCGTTTCAGTGGTATTGTATCAAATGCTTCCTTACGCTTCAAACGCAAAAATTATTACAGTTTGAAGTAGATAGAAACATAATATATGATAGAAACATTACTTATGTGGCACGAAACGCTCGTGCATCGGTAATAATTAATTACAATCATCGAAGAAGAATCGCGGGAACAGCAGAACCCGGAAGGCAGCGCGGTATCCGTGATAATTATTCAAATTGCTCCCTTTATTTTTACTCAGATGTTATAATAAAAATTTAATTTCGCGTAATTTAATTCTTATCTTCTCGAGCAAGACCATATCTCGGAAGAAAATTCGTAAATTATTCATGAGGAAAGTTTTAACAGGGGACATGATTTTAAAACCGACATTTGTAAGCCCCGCCGGCCAATGACTTTGTGGATTCAAACGCTCAATTATCTACAAAAATACGTATTAAATTTTATGAAATGTAAAAGGTTTTCCGTGGGTGACCGCATTCTCCGACGCGTCGTCCCATCTTCCTGGTACCAACGCGCTAGAGTGACGGTAGCATGCGGCAATATATTTTATAAAACTACTTATTTCTTATTATTGACAACCGTGCTTTGCGAACTATGTTTTAGCGAACACCTTTTCTTTTTCATAAAAATATTTTTTTATTTCCATTTTGTTATGCACTACCTATATATAGGATGCCCGATTATTTAAAAAATAACTCTTGTACAATTCGCTGAAAATTAGGGAGAAACAATTTAGTTTTCATTTTTTACCATATACAATTCGCGTACTGTTCTCTCATTACGTTTCAGAATTACACACAAGCACAATCGGGCGTAATTATTCATTCTCACTAAATATTTCATGTAATACGTAATCACACGAATCGGGCACGGTTCATATGTATTCTAATTTACATGCAAATGTGCTCATGTGTCAATGCCTATTGAAGTGACTCACGGCGTCAATGGAAGACTAATTTGAGCAGAGCAATCTAATTTCTATTAATTATGCTGCTTAATTAGAACACGCTCACTGTGCACTACGATCTAAATATTATAGAAGTGGACACAGAGTCGTTCATAATATAACTATCGACATGGAAGCATAAGGATTACTCGATTTATGTAATATTAAGATAGACTAGTTAAATCTTCGTAACAAAATTAAATATTTTTTTATAATCTTTTTTTTGTCTATCTATTTCTAGTAACCTCGAGGAGTTATGCTAGCTTCACCAATCAATGTAGGCGAGCTCGTGGGGCTCAGCCTAAAAGAATTTGCCAACGTCTATCCTAACAAGAGGCGTGCTTCATCAAATCTAGCACCGGTTCACAATCGCTAATCTGCAAATTAATATGAACTGAATACTTCTTTTTCTCCACCTTATCCCACTAGGTGGGGTCGGCACAGCTATTTTTTCTATACCATTCTCTTCTATCAGCCGTCATCTCAACACTCACTCCTCTCTCTCTCATATCGTCTTTCGCACACTCCATCCATGTCTTCTTTGGTCGACCTCTCCCCTCTCTACCTTGCACTACCATTTCCATACATCTCCTGAATTGAATTACGAAAAGAAATTCTGTTTTAGATTATTTTTCATGTAGGTACACTAGAAAAAAAGGCATGTCAAACTATTCTGAATTAACAGTCACAACAGCATTTACGAGTATAAGCTTTTATATTTTATTAAAATAAAAATGTAGTTTAAAAACTAATCGCACGCTTTAATTGATAATCAAATAAAAAATTTAAAAAAATCCATTTTATTTATCCCGGTGGTCAATATTTTATGCCTAAATATAAATATATTTTGCAATCGGCCCTTCATATGTGTGCAGTTTTGAACCTGGAAAAAAAATAGCTAATAAAAGAGTGTTAAAAATACATGACCTTTACCGTGATAACTCTAGTATCCGAACAAAAATAATCATTATTTTCTTTATATTTGCTTGCCAATCACCTCTTATATGTATTATTAGCAGACATTAGTTACTACAAGTCGAACATTAAGAACAGAAATCTCTCGCAAATCAATTTCCATTGTTATTATTGGCGAACGTTCATCTTAGTTTATTTTAAGTTGATAATGCCGAGCAATTTGTAACTTCAGTAAGAATAAACAACAAATTAATTGTTTAAGAATCTTCCGTCTTGCAGGAAAGTTATGTTTCCAGGGAAGTTTTATCGTTACATAAACATTTTCGAATATCAGCTGTGTTACGAGTAACTGTGTTTTCTATTTATGCAAGTATCCGTGAGCTTTATGTAGCTCGAAAAACATTAACTTCACGATGTAAACAGTTTAAGTCTATCCCAAATTTAGTTAGTTCCCAGTTTGTAACTATGATGCTGTTAAGTTTTATTGGCGCTCATTTTCTGCTGTGGGCCTTTACCTGCATCAATTTATTTAGAGTTGTTCTGTGATGACGTATTAAAGTGCTTTGTTCTAACTTTGTACAAGCTAAAGTTAAAAAAGGTAAATGAAGGAAAAAATAGGAGATATTTCAATAAATCAATCAACAGACTTATTTTACTTGCATTTATACACTGAGCCTAATTGGATTATGGAAAAAATGTTAAATTAAATATTACACGTTTTCGTCTTAGAAATTAAACAGTTTAATTTTAAAAGAGCCTGTGCTAAGAATAGCAGTTCTTAGAAAGCAAAGTGCTGCTAGCAAACTTACGAATCTAGAAACAAAATCAAATGGTATAATCCGATTGCTCCATCCGAGAAATCACTCGATAAGTCGATAGTAAATGTCGAACTACTATAGCGAATGGCAAAGCAAACGGACGATTGGATTCGAAACAAAGCTAACGAACCATCGAATCATGTAAACAGGAGCGAAGACGGCCGTCTTGTTTACCTAAAGAGCCTTTGCTTCATTAGGATCCAATTTACTGTCAACAAATTAATCCCTTTTCATTACTATTGTATAGCTACATTGATTCTTTAATCATTTTGTTGGTAATCCTGACGTTTGTAATATGGGCTCGAGATTTGATTCTCGATTTGATTCGAGAACAGACTGTCTTCGCGTATGTGTGTTTGCTGGAATCCACAAAATAAATGCTAAGTTGAGGAACTAAAATAGAAAATAGATAGTGCACACAAAAGAAATAATAATAAAACGTCTACAGTCTAATCACAAAAGTAAAATAATAGAATAGATTTACTTCAAACACGAATCGAGATTTTATTCATTCCCTTGACTTCGAGTTTCGTGATCAAATAGCTAATCAAACGATAAATATTGTTATTCAAGCTGAACAAATTCAAATAAGACGAGAACAAAACGATTTCTATACAGGGTTAATAAAGGAAATCATTGAATAGCCAGTTCAAAACAGCAAACGGCTAAACGGAGCCGAATGCATCACAATAGAGAACTTTTCCATTGTTGATTTTAAATTAATTGCTTCGCTCACAATTTATAAACAAGTCGTCGAATATCCGCCTACAAAGTGATCCCGATAAAAGCTTACTTCCAAACATCCTTTTTTTCTATAGGAAAACTTTCAATTACAATCCACTCGTAGGTAGTACTGTATTTTGCCCATTGTCGAGGTAGCTGTCACAGAATAAAATAATTATAATAGCCTTTTTATTCCTAAATATAGGGTTACAAGAGGTGCCTTTTGGCATAGGCCCCCTCCAATTCCTTCCAATGGGTCTTATCCCTTGCTACTCTCTGCCAGAATGGTCCCGCCGTCTGTTTCAAGTCATCTTCCCATCTCCTGACTTGACGACCCCTACTTCATTTGCCATCTCTTGGTTGCCAGAGGGTGTCTTGCTTGCTCCATTTGTTAATGGGCTGGCGTAGCATATGTCCAGCCAATCTCCATTTTTGGACGTCTATCCGAGTGAGATTTTTTTTATTGCTTAGATTGGTGGGCGAGCTCACATCCTACCTGATGTTAAGTGGTTACTGGAGCCCATAGAGATCTACAACGTAAATGCACCACCCACCTTGAGATATAAGTTCTAAGGTCTCAAGTATAGTTACAACGGCTGCCCCACCCTTCAAACCGAAACGCATTACTTCTTCACGGCCGAAATAGGCAGGATGGTGGTACCTACTCGTGCGGACTCACAAAAGGTCCTACCACCAGTAAAAAAGTCTGTGAATTTCGTTCTTGTTCTTATGTCTACGTTCCTGACTCTATCTTTGAATAAAATAACTCCAGTATAAATCCGAGTCCAGTTAAAGACGACTTCAAAATAGTCTAGTACACTTACGATCGAAATTAAGCATGACTATCACAGACATGTTTGACTGTGGATTATCAATTTTCTCACTGTAATATAAATAATCATGGGCGAAATTTATGTGGAGCACTTTTAGGGAAAGAACACCAATACAATCCTTTAACTATACAAAGTATTTCCCATAGACTTACGTTTGTGTTGTAGTAATTCATCGTGTGAAAGAGTTTAATGAGCATAACTGTTAAAAAAATTAATGTAAGGACATAATACGCATCAAATAGAAAATAAAATAATACAATTACATAGCCCCGCATTCACTAAACAACACACAAACAACAAAGTATTTAGTACTTATTCAGATACAAATTAACGTTCCACCAATGTAATTGAGTTAGCTAAAGTCATCCTCAGTGCAAGATGTAGACGCTTGACGAAATTCACAAATTAATTTAAAATACGTGAGCGTTGAGTGAAACAGACTTGTTTGTAGTACCTGCAATAAATTGCAATTAGGAAAGCCGTTGTGTCTTGTTATCGAGTTAGCAGCCTTTAAGCCTCTCCTCGTTCACTTGAGACATACCGCCTCCGGAACGAATTAATAGGCAACATTCTCTCACGAGTCTAACACCTAAACTTAATTACAAATTATCTTTGCAGAAAATTTGTTTTTCTTAATCTATCTATCGAAATATAATCATTTGTCTTGACTGACTAATACATCAACGCACTGCCTAAGCAGCTCAGGCTACAACCTTGTAACCTTGCAGGCTACAATCTGCAATTTTGGCAGCAGATACCTTTTAAGTTGTAGGACAAGATTAATCCACTATGGACGAGATTCCATAAGTAATGAATGGTTGAATGTAAGTTCATTATTTTCAAAGTAAGTAGCACTAAATTGCATATTCCTGTTTAGAAATAATTGAACAGGTAATTAATTTCTTAGTCTGTAAATTTTTCGACTTGGTTTGGGAATCGAACTTTGTGACATTGCACACTTTTACCAGTATTTACGAAAACAATGTAAATACCCTATGATCGCATCGCTTGAGCCAGACACACATGGCTTCTTATCTACGAGAATACGGATGCTTTAACTTATAATAATATGTAGAATCAATTTGGTAAAAAGCGTAATAAATGTAGCAAATGTAGCAAATGTAGCAAATGTAGCAAATGTAGCAAATGTAGCAAATGTAGCAAATGTAGCAAATGTAGCAAATGTAGCAAATGTAGCAAATGTAGCAAATGTAGCAAATGTAGCAAATGTAGCAAATGTAGCAAATGTAGCAAATGTAGCAAATGTAGCAAATGTAGCAAATGTAGCAAATGTAGCAAATGTAGCAAATGTAGCAAATGTAGCAAATGTAGCAAATGTAGCAAATGTAGCAAATGTAGCAAATGTAGCTGGTTGCACTATGCGGTTGGTAGACCAAAATTGTAACGGTCATCTATTACAAAAATGAGTGTGGACTGTATTTGCGTTGTTTAACTATGACAATTTCTCGGGCCGTGGCGGGAAGAAGCAAAGGAACACAACCCGAGGGAAATTGTGAAGGAAAACGCCGTACCTGGAGACGATGGAGTCGTCCGAATCACGGCTGCTAAAAGTGCTTGAAGCCAGTTGGTGTATCTTCTATCTTGCACGACACTGTGATACACTGACACTAATGTTGTATAAGAACAAAGTCTTAAGCCATCTCAATAATTTAATCACAAAATAACTGATTTCTGTAACGTGGAGCGCGCGCGAGGTAACCGCCATATTTTTCTTCTTTTTTCTTTTTTCTGTGCCCGCGTCACTCATACTAGCCAATCCAGGGCGCGGGGGATGGGTGAGGAAGGGGAAGGGAAAAGTGTCATAGCTGCCATATTATTATAAAAACATCTATCTACAAATCTATGTTATGACGCTGGCGCAACCAGTAGCAAATGTAGCAAACGTAGCAAATGTAGCAAATTTTTAATTTTAATAATAGAAAAAGTCAAACAAGAAATGAGAAAAAAAATCACAACAAATTGTTATTCAATATCTTAATTTATCGTTTTCGATGAAAGATTTTTTTACAAGCAAAATAAATTGAAAAAGGGTTTATCCGAGAAAACAAGCACATAAATCATTAAAGGAAAACGCTAAACGATATTAAAGTATTCAGCATTTATGCAATCAAAAGTTGCCTTTCTCAAGAGTGAAACAGTCACAGATAAAATAAACGCCGAATCTTCCCTCGTAAATCTGTCAGCAAAACAATTCGTACCCTTTCACGAGCAATAAAATGCTACCAGAAGAGAACGAAAGAAAAAAGTATCATAAATATAAGATTCATTTATATTCGTTCAGTTTCGACCCCTTGAGGGGAACTCAGACCGCGAACATTGAAAAAACAATGCGAAAATCCCTAATAAAGTTCACATTCAAGTAGAACATTTAAACCGGCATTATCTACTTCAATTTTTTTATTCTATTTCCTTATTTATAATCCATTCAAAACAAAAGAAGTTTTTAAATTAAAATCGTACAAAAACCTCTAAATCCCTTTTGACCACGGATCAATTGAACGATTCCGGCACTTCGCGATATTGATTTTTCGAGTCCTTTGATCTATTCTAATTTCTCCGAGTGTTGAGGGAGAGTTCACATCAATAAGTATTGAAGCGTTATTGAAACACAGTAATACGTTTTGTACCTTAACAACAAAATATAGAAGACGAAAGTAACTAGGTAAAAAAAATGGTAATTGAATGAGTTCATTTACGGTTTAAATATTGTGATACTAGTCTGCAAGGCATTTGTACTTTAAATTGTAAAAAAAAATTTAGATTGAATAATGAAAGTTACGCAAATCTTTAATATTAATTTACGTATCGAACTAGTTACTGGGTTTGTTAAAGATACGGAGGACTGGTTATCGCGCGCGCTCATCATCGATACTGTGTTTTTTTTAAATTACATTTGATTGAATTGTATCATTTTCTTCCTTGGTACATACATATATCATCAATACAACAACGATATAGATTATCTAGATTGCAAGCCAATGAATAAAATAGTCCGTTTTATAGTAAAACTACTATTCAATACCACCCATGATCGAACACTGTGGAGGAACATCACATGTGGTCGCGATCCGCCAGCAGTGAGGGAACGATATAGAAGAAGAACTATTTAATTAAAATAATATTGTTGAACTAACCAATTATATAGTACATTAATAGCAAGATTTACATTAACATCCATAATGCTATAATTAGACTTAGTCCTGACATCTGAGAATTAAAAAAATTCAATATTCCCATTGGATCAGGTGTGAACTATTTAAAATACCTAATAAATAAAATGATAAACTTTTCACACTAAGCGGTCCCAAAGTTTATTTTTCTTTTGTTTTGCGGTATCCAAAAATATTCGAGATAAGAACAAAGACACCCTGAATAATCTAAGCAATTAACTTATCTCTAACAGTAACCGAGCTTAGTTCTTATAGTCAAGGTCAAGTCATTAGCAAACGATCCACTCAAACAAAACAAATAAACAAACAATATACCTACTTTATAACTTTAATATTGAAAACTGAATGTCATGTGTAAAATTACCTCCGCCACAAATATTACCCCTACGAGGCTACATAACAGATGAGAGAACAAATATATCGTTAATTACCCATTCGTGTGTAATCTTTTAATTAACTAAGTGTAAACTTACTCGCGCCACTGACGGCAACGCTTTAATGTCTTCTAGCTTAGATCTTCACTTGTTAAATGCGTTTACTGTGTTTCGTTTCGTGAATTAGTTTTACGAACAAAGGAGCACGTATTTTCTGTTACATTAGACAATTAAACTACCGTTGAATTTATCACTAACTAGCTGACCCGGCAGACTTCGTAGTGCCTCAATCGAAAAATAAAAGACCTAAACTTTTGTATAAAATAAACTTAAAACAAACAAAAGGAATCAGTCCAACGAGGGACACATCAAAGGAAAAACAAAATTGTTATTTTTAATTCCGAGCATTTTCATATTTATCTACCTTTTAAATCTACACAAATAATTAAAAACCTAAATTAGCCAAATCGGTCCAGCCGTTCTCGAGTTTTAGCGAGACTAACGAACAGCAATTCATTTTTATATATATAGATAGATACAATATGGTTACGGAGTACATGAAAAATCAGTCAAAGGGTTCGATTAATGGGATATCTCGGGCGTATAGCCGATGTCATACGATTGTCTGCGGGATATAATGCTCTTTGGATGTTCAAGCCGGGCTATGCAGTACACAAAGAGAATGTCACATCCGAGCGTCAGGTGGGGCCAACAGATTCATGTGACGGGCTTTGCTAATTGTACGCTGTGTAAGTGCATAATTGACGTAGCTGTATTTCTGCTGCTGCAATATAACACCGAACTGACCGGGGGTTTGATAAAATTTCGAAATATGAACGTTAATAAATCTTTAAATGTGATAAAACAATGATTTGTTGCTTTAATAGTAAATAAGTGTGTATTGTTAAACTTTTCACGTCACTCAAACGGAGCTACTGTATCATAATATAGTTTATCACAAAATTAAATGAATTTTATATAGGCCACGATAACTAAACGACTTACTATTCAAAACCGATAAAACTCTATTAAATCGTATTTTAATTCAGATGAAAATTATTGAATCTTCATTTCCTGAATGGTGAACAAAAATAAAAAAATTGAAAGATGCATAAACGTGTTCAAGCTCAATTGGCCGGCAGCTCGGAGGAAATCACGCTTTCGATGCTCTTTTCAATTTTATTTCCAAGTTTATTTCATTATTGCTCGTTCCGAAGACATTAAATGTTACATCTAATCTGTTCAGTTATAGTCATGTATTTTACAATAATAATTATTTCGGAATACAGATTTATTATTATATAATTGTAATACCTCGGAATATTATGTTCAAGTTCTGTTGTATCGGTCTAAAATCCCGTAGGTCTCATAAAAGGCGACTAAGGGCATTAGCTTTGTCTTAGTAATATACCAGTTTACTGTGATTAGCTGATAGTATATACCAATTAACTATATAACTATGAACTATAATTAACTATCTGGTATTAAGTAGTTGTCGGCGTCCATAGATATCACATGTTAATGCCGCCTTGAGAATTGTGGTCTACGTCTCAATCAACTAATAATTACACAAATTATATTTATTGTGGTTTTAATTTTTATTACACATTACATTATTTTGTGTATACTTATGAAGATTGTTGAAAATTCTTATTAAATTAAATGTTACATAACCATGGCGCGATTCAGGAAATGTGTAACGAAAACTATCAAACACTACTGTCTATCTCTCTCTTCAATCGGTCCCTCATTGCTAAGAACCCTGACTCAGTTTGATTCCGTCAACTAGCTGTCACCATCTCCAACACTACTGTAAACGCATTAATTAATTTTAAAGACTTTTTATTAAATTAAGATGATATTTTCAAATGTGAACCATCTAATGGTGCGTTTGTTGTAAAATTTTGTCGTATGCTATATACGGTTTGATGTTTTCTCATGCCGTCATGCTCTCTTTACGACGCCGCTTTTCACTACCCTGCAATTGTGCGTGCTCATTCTAGACATGCTTTTTTACTCACTACATTCACCGCTTGTATACACCCATTTTTAATATATTTTTAATTACTTATTGATTATTTTACTCCACATTACTTTAATGGTTTTCATCAACTATACGCTCTATCAAGTACCCTGTGACGGGATTCAAAAGAAATGGACTAATGTCTAGGTGTCTAAGAATTAAAATCAAAAATAAAATCGATATAGTAGTTTTTTTTCTTGTTACGCGCGCACAACCACACGTCTCTATCATAATATTCATACAGACTTAGTTGTTTATTTAATCACTATTTTTAAATTACAAATCTCTTTAAATAAAAATGAATTGCTGTTCGTTAGTCTCGCTAAAACTCGAGAACGGCTGAACCGATTAGGCTAATTTTGGTCTTGAATTATTTGTGGAAGTCCAAAGAAGGGTTAAAAGGTGAAAATAAATATGAAAATGCTCTTTTTCTTTTGATGTTGGACGGATTCCTTTTGTTGTTTTAAGTTAATTTTATACAAAAGTTTAGGTTATCGATAGAGGCACTACGAAGTCGGCCGGGTTAGCTAGTTTAAAATAAAAAATCATATGCGTTTATGTTTGTTAATTTATTTCTAGAATAATTCTAGTTTGTTCATCTTTCAGAAACGCACCTTATGCAAATCAGCCCTAAGTCAGTTAAAGCCCAGTACTGAAAAGACAGATTGTAGATAATAAACCTGTAAGATGATGTCACACGGCTGTCGTTGTGAACGTGGGGCGGGCGTCTTCCCCTACTCTGACATGTCTCAGTCGAGCCAGCTGAAGCGATTTATATCGTTTACATTACAATTTTATTGTTTTATCTTTCCTTATACCAAGTATTATTTTGTCAATTTCTTGTCGAATTTCAGAGCATTCAATAAAAACTTTTCAGTTTTATTTTCATTTGCAGACTTTTTGATGCTGTTTTTTTGTAAATTTTTTTTCATTTGATTTCATATTGATGTCAGTTGACTCCGGTAACCACTTAACCACGCTTTTTGAAATGAATGAAAATTTCAATTACTTTTAATGTTATTTTTATCTTGAGAACAATTAAATACAAATTGTGTATAGGTAGAATGTAGGCAGTTCTATATAAGTATTCATAGTAGACCTAATTTGTATGTAGTTGAAACAAGTACATTACACCTCATCTTCAAAAATCGGTAGAATAAGTTTTGTCTTTAGTTTCCGTTAAAAATCGAGGATGCTAGTATAAAATGAAGAACTAAAAGTCTCAAAACTTCATGTAAGGGTGTTAAAAGCTGTTTTGAACTCGCAACCCTAAGCGTCCGAGTCAAGCAAAAAAGCAGCGCAGTTTTAAAAACAGGAAGCCAACACTTTGAGGAAGTTAAGTGGAAAGTTAGCGGTCTTGGCTTTATTTATGTACAATTTAATACGAAAAAAAAAACTATCGCCGGATATTATAATATAATATATCGGAAACTTTTATCCTGATTTGTGCGACGCGTCTCAAACAATTTCCGTCTCGGGGCAAAACAAAAATTGAATCTAATAATTTGACGGGCCGTTAAAACTTTCGAGGACCGTTAAAAGTAAAGCGAACACGTTTTATCGGGAAACGCAGCAGCGCTGATAATGGTTGCCCATAAAGAAGTGTTGCGGGCCGCCGATAGATTCCGTAAGTTACCAACTTTTCGGGCGGCTACCGCCATTACTGGGGTACTAATGCGTCCGCCACAACTGCCCCCTTCCCCGCATTACCCGACAATGTCATTATTGTACCGTCCGATCCGTACAGTAATGTTTTGCAATAAAATACCTCACTCGAACGAAGCCCTGAAAGTGCAATAGTTTTAACAAAACATTACGACTCTCGTTTATCCATTCAGAATTTTCGTTTCGTCCGATGCAAAGAAGAACATCCGTCCGCTTTGATTCTGCGAACGTATTAGCATTAGATTTGAATAGAACAAACAAAGGGATTGTTCGAGACATTGTGCTTTCGTAGGCGATTGCGAATTCAGCGTATCGTAAAAATCCAGCGCTGAGTCGTTGTCTAACCCCGTACGATAACATAACAGAGAAAAGAAGTCCGTAAAATAATAAGATTAAGTGAAAATAGAATACTACATGTTCGAACGCCAGTTTATATAATTCGTGACTCATCTTCTAGCAAATACAATAGTATAAAAAAAAATGATTTATATTTAAAGGGAAAAATGTACAATACAAAAATGTTTAAATAATAACCGAAACACTGACTAGATCTCACAAATCAGTATCAAAACAATTAAGTTAGCATTAGTAAGTACATACTTTTTTTTTATGATTGAAGGATTACTGGTGGCCCGGAGGCCTTTCCAGTTTCACCAGGACAGGTGGGCGAGCAAAGGCTCAGCCAGATAGTAAGTACATACTACAACAATTAAGATACTTAGTACTTTACTAAGTGGTAGGCAGCGGCTTGGCTCTACCCCTGGCATTGCTGGAGTACATAGGTGACGGTAACCACTCACCATCAGGTGGGCCGTATGCTCGTCTGCCTACAAGGGTAATAAAAAAATTAAAAGTAGTGTTAACATAATATTTACATGTGCTTACAGTGATGTTCGCCTCACACACTCTTTGTAAGATTAATAATAAGTTCACCATTGCGCTTTTGAGCTTCAGCAAGATATAATACATAGAGTTATTAGACAGATCGTTTTTGTTGTAATAAGTGGAATGAGATTAAATGAATCTTAAAGAGATGAAATTAAATGAATCTTTCAATAAGTCACGGCGGGGGTAAGTAGGATGACACAACTCTAGTCTACCCCGAACCGGTTCTAGGGTACAGTGATAATTCACAAAATCCCATTCGGCTACCCGAATATGCCTTTGAAAACATTGAGTCACGTACGAAACTCCGAGTCGTGTTTGCAAATCCTCACAATCGTTTTAGCTTCGCGAATCGCACTAGTCGAATTTGCACTTTGTATTACATTACCAAACTTTGAAGATGGTATTTTTATAGTGATCGCTTTACGGCCGCATAAAACGGCTCTTACAAACATAACGCAAAGTTTATATTTTGAACGAATGAATAAATTGCTTTTTTTATTATTACCCTTGTAGGCAGACGAGCATACGGCCCACCTGATGGTGAGTGGTTACCGTCGCCCATGGACTTCAGCAATGCCAGGGGCAGAGCCAAGCCGCTGCCTACCGCTTAATACTGTCCACAAGCCTCGTTTGAAGAAGGACATGTCATAGCGCTCGGGAAACACCGTGGAGGAGAGCTCATTCCATAGCCGGATAGTACGTGGCAAAAAAGATCTCTGGAAACGCACTGTGGATGACCGCAGTGGCTCCGGGTAGTATGGATGAACTCTACTCCGGTGGCGGGCGGTGCGATGGTAAAAACGAGATGCCGGTATCATCTCGAACAATTCCTCAGAGCACTCCCCATGGAACATACGGTACAAAATACAGAGGAAATCGAAGTCCCTCCGCAGACCCAGACGTTCCAAACGATCCGTGAGAATGGGATTATCGAAAATCTCGTCATAGTTAGTCGATTTGTCGATTGATATTATGCATAAACACCGGACGACTTTATTGTTACGCCGCAGATTTGTAGTATTTGTGGCCAGACTAAGTAAATCAGCTTAGAATGCTAAATAAACAGTTTATCTAACGTAAAAAATCACACGTAAGATTGGCTCATGCTTAAGTGAAAGGTTTTAAGTTATCTGCACAATAGACTGTCTAGAATGTTGTCAGATTATTTTAATATGGTAGGTACTTATCACTACTTCACAGAATCTCTAAGGTCAGGCTTAACACCTTTGGTAGGATACGCTGTGGTGTAAATATACGACTTCATAATTATAGCAAGATCCGTTGAGGTCTTATTGTATTTTCATCAAAAGTATTTTATATATTATATTTCTTTATAAAATCGAGACCTTAAGCTGTCTTACGGTGACAGGTAATGAATTAAATTAAAACTATTTTTTAGTTTAATTAGTTTAATTCATACCACGCGACGACAAAAACTGTAAATCATTCGAAACATCGGACATAATATAATGACAGTAAAAACCATATAATTGGTTTTGTGTGTACGTCTCGGGAAAACCCAAGACAATACCAAAAGTTTGACGTAAAATTTTAATGACCCATAGGATGTATACGATGAGGTAAGTGTTTGCCCGGAATTATTTGTCAAAATACGCCCACTAAGATTCACAACATAACTGAGAAAGATGCAGGGTTACTCTCAACCGCACCGCTTCACTATGGGTATCAAATTTACATTGCACGCATATTTGTGGATTCCTGGAGCATCCACTCGGTATAGGCTCTCCATCGGCTAGGTATTCACAAACAAGTCGATATTCGAGATATGTAATGTGTAAGGCTAGGAATACAATATTGTGGAGAAAGTTCGAACAGTCGCACTGACTGATTCATCATCAGCCATGAGTCCAAAATTATATTGTCAAAATTCTGTTAACCACATTAAAATTTCATATATATGTCAGGGAAGCCGCAATTATTAACACCATCGTCAGACATCGTAGGGACAAATAGGGTGATCGGGCTAAGAGAAATATTGAGTACTCCAATCACGTTTGTTTTCTTAGAACAATTTAGAAATCTTCTCTTGACGTTAGCAAACGAAAACGAATGACACTTATTAGGACGGAGGCACCACTCCTTAAGAAGGCTGGTTGGTAAGTGTGTAATAGCGTCTACACGACTCCATCGGCTAGGCTCTGTCGTAGCACGAAGTTAGCAGAGTTCCGATAACACAATCGTGCTGCCATCTCTCGGGGGTCGGGCTGCGATCGTTTAGCTACCAAACTAATGACCGTCTCCGACATATATTTCAAATCAGCCACCGCTTTAAAACTACGGTGGGAGATTAATAGACGACAAAAATATTTATCAAATTGGTGGGTGAATATGATAGTAATGACAGTATTACGAAGTTGATTGTGCTTTTGCATTAAAAAAATATTACAAATAGACACTACATTATGCTATTTAGGTATACGTTAAAATGTAAGTTGCATGTCATTACAATTAATAATTATAACACAAAAAGCAAATGTTCCACCCATAACTTAAACTATAAATTTACACTATATTAAACTATTTAATTTGAGGCTATATTATTCTATTACCACTATATAAAACAAACTCTATCACAGAAAAATACGCTAAAATCCACTCATTTTAATTTGAATAGATGTGTTTAGTTACATACGCTTTTTTTTATTAGGTAGTTTATTAATTTTAATTGAAATAAAAGCTAATATGATATTTTCTTAAATAAAGCCACTCTTACGATTACTTATGTACATGTATGTATTCTCCATCAGAAATAGTCATTTAATGAAGATGATAATTTGCATAAACATATTTCCAACGATTTGACACCCTCACTACGTCAGACGTTTGAAATGCTCGACATGAATATTGCTTGGAATTCCCTATGAATTAGCACCGCGTCTTGACACGCTCGCAACGACCGTCTTGTTCTCAAACATTCATGTGTAAGCCCTCGTTTGTGAATTTTAAGTCATTTTCAGGAAGCAAACGGAAGATAAGCCTACTATTTTATGGTAAGTCTTTTAAGCTAGCTCATAGTATAGACGACAGCGTATTACTAGTATTACAAGAATTAGTTAAGATTTTTATCTAAGTATTTTTATTTTTGCATATATTGGTTAGTTGAAGAAGGAACTGTAGCTGCATATATGATACATGGTTAATTAATTTAAATGTGTATTTAATTTAAATTTTTAAATTAATTAATAATTAATACATCATTAGGTAAAGGTAATCAATAGGTAGGTTGTTGAGCTCGAAAAAAAACACGTACTGCTTATTGATATTTTGACTGGTTTTTTTATTTTATTTATAGTATATATTTTTACATATATTTAACCACTTGATCTATGAAATACCATTCAATGGATAATTCGACCTCAAGTCTCATGGTGGGAGACAGCAATCACGTTTGCGGTTAAGTATTTCAGTAACCACTTTACTTGATGTGAGTAGTTACTGTAATCATAAATGATAACACCGTATTCATCCGATTGGAGTTAAACATAAACTACCTTGAGGTCTTAATAGCTGAGCCTGTCAACGAAGACATTGATTGCAGTGCGTGATGAATCATCTATTCCACGACTGGAATACGTTAACAGACCACATTGATTCTCGTTAACTCTGACTGTAGCACAACTGAAAACACAATTAACACAACCGCAGCAACAAATTAAAAACACACGGTGTAGTAATATTCCGGGCGGCGACTTCATTAGAAAAGTTCGGTACCCTCAAAGCCTAAGTCCGTACCGGTATTAATAAAGTTTTGTTACGAAGCCGTCCCGTAGAAAGAAACGTGTTAATTATCTCGGTGCAGCCCTGGCCATCTGTCACGTGGCCGCCCTCGGGGAATGCGAGAATTGGATTGTGGATCCGTTTCGATTTGTAAACAAATATCTTGTTACTGAACGTAATTATAACAATTATCGAACTCGGACTTGTTTACCGAAAACTTTCAGATCTAATTTTCACTTATATAATGAACATGAAAATTTTCAAGCGATGCTGGCATATTTACGTAACAGAAGTTTACAAGTATTGAAACAAAACCACTTTATTATAATACCGTACATTGAATTTCATTGGTTTCAGCGTGAATTGAACTTTGCGAAACCAAGTAACTTTTTAATACATTGTAAGCGAAATGTAACAATGACACTTGTAAAAGTCAACGAGTTTATTATGAAATAAAAAGAAAATTTGAAACTTCTCGGAACGTATTTCTATTCACAATATCAGCAGAAGGTTTTCTGAAAGCCCAATTCTAAAAAAAAGTACCCGCCAAAGAAACCAAGCAATATCGCCATTTGTAGTCACAAGTTAAACTCCTACTAAACAACTACAGAACAAAAATTAAATGAACAATCAACTAACAAAAATCAAAACAGATAAATAAAATAAATTAGTTGTAAATAAATTATTATAGACAATACACAATGACGTCACTGTTTAAATCCGTAAACCTTGAAACGATTGTTCCTGTGAAGTTTTTTTATCGATTGAACTTATTTCTTTAAAACGCATTTAATCCTATTATTCTACTCTTGGCTATTGATAGTAAAGCAGTCTTAAGCGGATTAGTCCTAGAGCAGAGATATTGATCTAACAAACTTCGAGCGTCAACATCAAATAAAGTACTTTAAAAGTTTATACAGGTATAGAGTGTTGCATGAAACAGAGCGGAGTTAAGAGAAGCTCGCAGAGAGCCTCCTATGCGATAAATAGATAAATCAGCAGTGCAATATAGCATCACTAACGTCATCAAAAATTGGGTGCAACTTTCAATACTATAGTAGGTAATAATTTGATGCTTTTAAATGTAAATACAATTATGCGATGCAAGTATGCCGATGTCTAAATCTTGCAGGCAATTACCAAATTTTCTATGAAAATAAATGCTTGGCACATGGTCACCTACTACCTCCACTACCAAGTACTTTCATCTGGCTCCGCTCCTGAAGAAGGCGACCTCCCCCCTGGTGAAGGCTACGGGGCGACCTGAGGGAGAGAGGCTGCGCGGTGCGTTACCTACGCTGTAGCGCGTTGTATGACAGTAGTTCTATGGAACTGCTGTAAAGAGTAACTGGTTGGCGGTGTATCATGTACCAACCCAGCTGGGTATTCAAGGATATAAACGGCACTGCCTTGAATGACCTGGCGAGTCGCATACCGAGACCGCCGTCCTAGGTGGCGCCGCAAGTCTGTTTGTAGTGTTGACCGCGGGAGCCTCCTACTCTACCCGGTTTTTACCCTGAGGGAGGTCGGACGCCGCCCAAGGGAGTAACGGTGAGTCGTTTGGTGGGTACTGCCTCAACAACATCCTCGGGCTCGTGGTCTGGTCCCAACATCAAAATTTGCACCTTTTTTGGCTATAGCCATTCTGTTTATTTCTTCCACGTGCTCCAAATTAAAGAGCGGGTGAGCCGTTTTACAATATAATTAAGACTTCTACCTCGTGTTTCAAAGTTGGTGATGGTGCTCGTATTGTCAATTAACTCCAATAACGGCTTTAATTAAATTTATCTATTTAGTTACTTCAGAGAAAATATTTTTACTCCTGACCAAACTGCACTCCCCAGTATTACTCATTATTGCACCGATAAGCTTAGCAGAAAGGTTATGAAACAAAAGAAGTCAACACGACTCCACACCCAGGTGACAAATTCTATTGTTAATGGCTTCCGAGCCAAAAATGAAGCAATTTATTTTGTAGACACGAGGAGATGAAAACATTATTTAGAATGTTTATTAAGTTGCCAAGGTACATCACCAGTGGCGCCAGAAGGGAGCGGTAATATAAGAGAATAATGTAAATTAATTTACTTTTTGGCAGGTAATATACTCTCTAAAAGAAAACATTCAAAGTTTTTCATTACACCTTAAATAAGCCACTAAGACTGTTAAAACGGGCTAGTGTATTTTAGACGAGAATAGTCTGTCTGACAAGTGATCAGAAGATACGGTAACGACCTAGGCGTTCAATAGCTAACCTACATCCCAATTGTTCGAACCCTACCTTTTTTATTAGCTAAATTAGTCACATGGGCACTCGGCCCACAAAATCCAAAAATAAAATATGTATGCGTTGTTTATTTAATTTAAAAATTAACAATCTCCCTTCGTAAATGTCTTCAGTATGAAAACAGTTACCGTATTGAAAATAAACAACAACATTTCACTTTAACGTTTTTACGATTAAAGTACTTATAAAATCTTCCTCACATAAGCCTAAATGAGTGAAAATTACGTAATTGTTGATTCTATTACTCAAGACGTCAAACGGATTACAGAATTGATTTCACGCAGCTTAGCGAATTTATCGCTGTCACTTCGTAAACGGGGTTAATTTAATGAGGAGGTATTAAATTAAGCTCGGTTGAAACGTCTCATGTACCCATAAATACGTAATTTAGTTAGATATTCATAATGTTTAAAGTGATGTGTTGTGGGTAAGTAATTAATATCGATCTATCTTATATCTATCATTCAGCCCACAGCGTCCACTGCTAGCCATAGGCCTCGCCAAGCCTCGCCACGGCAATATCTAATGGATAAAAATTCAGATATGCATACTTTTATACTTTAATGTCCGAGAAAAAATTAATAAACCTAAAGATATGAAATTGGAAAGCTGATAAACTGTATCAGAATTTTCCTAAACTATCACAAATAAAATCCACGATGGGATAAATAAAATAGATAATCATGAAAAGTTGAAATCAAACATATATAAAAAAAAAACATTATATACATATTTAGTGGAAAATAAACTGCGGTAAATATTCGCATCGGACATGGTGTAAGCCTGCGCAAGTCGTCGTGGCCGAAAGGATAACACATCCGGTGCATTTGTATCTAGCGATGAACCGGTGTTCGAATCCCGCAGGCAGATACCAATTTTTCTAATGAAATACGTACTTAACAAATGTTCGCAATTGACTTCCACGGTGAAGGAATAACATCGTGTAATAAAAATCAAACTTGCTAAATAATAATTTGCGTAATTACTGGTGGTAGGACCTCTTGTGAGTCCGCACGGGTAGGTACCACCACCCCGTCTATTTCTGCCGTGAAGCAGTAATGCGCTTCGGTTTGAAGGGTGGGGCAGCCGTTGTAACTCTACTGAGACCTTAGAACTCATATCTCAAGGTGGGTGGCGCATTTACGCTGTAGATGTCTCTGGGCTCCAGTGACCAATTAACACCAGGTGGGCTGTGAGCTCGTCCACCCATCTAGGCAATAAAAAAAACCATAAGACAGTGTCAAGCTTAAGTGCCCACTTAAGTCACAGAGCAATCAATTATACAAATTTGAAGGCTATAATAATTTCAATGTTTGGTAACTAAGATACTATACAGAAAAGCATTGCGATATCTACAACTCATACCAAAGGGAAGTCGCAAAGAACCTAATTAAGTATACAGCCTTTACTACCCTCATTGGACAGGATGTAGTAATATAGTTAAGCGTTGGACATAACGGGAACTCACCTGAGCCGAAACAGTTCTGAGCAGCCGGTGCACTGATGGCCGTAATCAAAGAAAACACGCTAATTAAGTTTCGTGCCCCCGAAATATTTCTTACAGGCTCGGTCCTGTGTTATTTTTACCTTTTTTTTTTTACAACTCAATTTAACTTTCATGATTTAAAGTGGATCCGGGAATTAGGATTCCTCAGTCACGTAAATCCTTTTTAAACACTTTTACGATCGAATTCGTTTGAGAATGTTTAGCGTTTTTGAAGTTGAGATTAAACTATTTTAGGTACTTCGAGATTAANTTTTTTTTTTTACAACTCAATTTAACTTTCATGATTTAAAGTGGATCCGGGAATTAGGATTCCTCAGTCACGTAAATCCTTTTTAAACACTTTTACGATCGAATTCGTTTGAGAATGTTTAGCGTTTTTGAAGTTGAGATTAAACTATTTTAGGTACTTTGAGGTTAATAATTGCCGAAGCTGCATTATTTTACTATAATCGACAGAAAATTAATTAACGAACATATTTGTTGTGAGCACAATGATTCATGGTGATTATCATTATACATACAAAAAGAAAAACCGTTCTCGAAGCCAAATGAACAAAATACAACTTCCTTTACGCAAATTGGAAAGATCATTCGCTTACTGAACTTATCATTAAATGAAATATGAATATGGTTTATTTAGAAAGGTTAAGGTCCAACAATTGGAACCCAGTTTTTCGATTTAACAGCATTATAGACAACGCTAATGATTGTAGATTGCCGAGATTGTAGTTATTGTTTTTATTTAATTCTAGTATAAATGAAATGTTAATGAGTGTAATATGAATGCAAAATCTGATGTAAATGAAATAAATAAATAAAATAAAATAAAAAATGAAAAAAAATCATATTAAAACAAAAACTGTTTTACAAAAATGTTTCCAATCACATCAGTTGACGTGTGATTTTCTTGGAGAATCGAAGCACGTGTTCCGGGATGCGGGCTGCTTCCAACCAGACGGTGTTTGCTCTCAAATCAGTCGCTTAAATAAAGCTGTTTCGTTTTTTTTTCTTTCCTCTTGAATTTCTATTCTCTCAGCGCCTGCGAAATACGATCGGAAATGTTTGATTTAGACGAGATTCTGTGAGTTGTCACTTTGATTATAAAAAGTTGGTACATTCAATTCATATATTGAATTTGCTTAATAAATTAGTACAGAAATAAGGTAGTATACAACTTTGTTTTATTCCTGTATACTCTTTTTGATGCGACAAATTTAGTCGATGGGCATACGCGTTCCTAGTACATATGCAAAATAAATATATATAATATAATATTTTTTAATGACGTTAAAGTATCAGAGGGTCTCAAAAATTACAAGTCTGTCAAATTGCTAATCCTTCCATGCCATGCAGAGTTAAAGTTTAAAGTGTAAATTAAATAGTGCTGTACACGCTTAAAGTTAAAGGCTATTAAGGGCATCTCGTATCAAATAGGGTCTTCGTCAACCAATATCTTTGTATAAGACGTGAATCCGTTATCCTGAACCACGCTTGTGAATTCATATAAATTAGAGAGTATTTTAGTGAAAAATATTAAACTACCTACTGATCTAAATAAAACAAAACAGTAGACATTATATAAATTATGATTCAATTATAATTAAAATGTTAAAAGTGAACGCTGAGCCGCTGTAAGTCGTGAAGATGGCGTGAGATTATAAAATCTTCATTTGTCAATTCTCAACCGATGACATTGTAGCAACGTAATACAGATGATTACAACTTTAAGGATTCAATTTACAAGTACGAGCCCCGGGATGCTTGTTAAATAAATAACGAATTAATCCAAAAGTAATGAGGAAAGCTTATTCTTTCGCCTGCCGCATTAACTAAAAGTAAATTTTAGAAGAAAACAAAACAAAATAATATAAAAAAAAATATTTCGAAATCATTTCAAAAAATATTTTTACAAAAAAAGGACATGTATCTTCTTTTATTTCTTTATTTTTTAGTTCCGAAAATATATCCTAGGAACTAGATATAGTTTAATATTTAATTTCGCACCTTTTAGATATATCTTAAATCGGCTTTAGGTTTTTTGAAGGAATGCGTAGAAAATCGAAAGCTTGCCTCACTAGAGCAACCTATCCTGGTAGAGCTCACCTATCCTGATGAAGCTGAAAAGTCCTGCGGTCACCAGCAAAACCGACAGTATCCAAATCTAAAAAGTATAGACTGACTAAATTTTTGCGAAATAACATAAAGCCGACCATGATCAGAGCGTGAAAAAACAATCCAAAGTCAAAATGAATTCAAATACCTAATCCAATTTTTCTAATTATTCATAATTTTCGTAGATTACCTGCATGCCTACCGAAAGTATGATGAGTTGGAGTCGTGCTATATGGTTACTGTAGTTCATGGACGCCTAAAGAGTACTGTATTCTCGACTACTTTAGATATTACAAAAACAAAAAGCATGATTATTTCGTTTATGCTATCTCATTTATGTTAGGTATTTTCTCGTTTGAGGCAGTATGTGGGCTCGCCGAGACGCCTCCCTGGACCTGAAAGTCAAGGTGCTCGCTGCGGTGCTGCGGATTACGCGTAGCGATGCGATCTTCGCTCCAGGGGGCAGCTGCGTCCCGGAAGTTCGAGCGCGGAAGCCTCAATCTCAGCGTGCCGTGCTCGAAGCGTGGTCTCGACCTCTGGCGAAACCCGCATACGGGCGACGGAATGTCGAGGCCAATCGCCCGGTTCTCTCGGACTGAGTGAATCGCGGCCAAGGACGTTTCACTTTCTGGGCGACGCAGGGGCTCACGAGACACGGTTGTTTCGGCCGCTACCTGCACCTCACCACCCGGAGGGAGCCGACGCCCTAGTGCCACCAGTACAGTGACTGTAACGAGGAAACGGCTTCGCCAACGGTTGCGTAGCGGTCCCGTTTTCCGTTTGCCCTCCGCAGGGCCCTAAAAATATCCTTGGGCCCGGGATCTGCTCCCAAAATTTGCAGATCGTTAAGTCCCACATAAAACGCGTGCCCCTTAGGCGCGGGCACCTAGTACGAGGCTTGGCACCCGTCCCGGAAAAAAACGATCTCCGTACTTAGAAAGACTAATCGTCCAACAAATTTTAACGCTATTACAAAATTAATCTTGATTTCGCAAACTAAAATTATTTTTTCTAATTTTTCATTTCTTAAGGAGTTGAATTGGTATGATAATTGTATGTAATATATTGCTTATCAACTCTAGTTTTATTATCGAATATCTGCGGTCTTAATGGAAAATATTACATTTTTTTGTTGGAATATTATAAACGTAAAATGTGTAACTTAATACAATTGGGTAGAAGTCTGGTTACTACGAAGATCTAAATTTGGGCTGTGTATGTTAGCTATCAAAAAGTGTTATATTTATGCAAACTACTTATCTTCTTGTGTCTTGGACTGTACAAAGACTATTTTAGTTGCTTTGTTGGCATCAGACTTAATGCAACTATAAATTTCCACCGTATAATAAAATAGCATCAACTTACTTTTCACAATATTTTGGTTGCAGTAAAAGTATAAAAAACGTACTCAACAGGTTAAACGACCCGTTCAAAGAATTGATAAAAATGAAAATACCCAAAATCCTTTTGTGTCGTGCATTTGATCGTGTCGTGCCACGAGCCGAGCGACAGGAAAGAGCTCGATATCAAAGCGCCGCGTTACAAACAATTTTTAAAAGTCAACCCCTTTCACGGGCTTGTCCATGGTGAGGGTCGCTTTTAAAAACGAGCCATAACGTTATTACTATCCTAATCTTAAAAGCAGAAACTACGAGATTTGCGATAATAATCAAAATCTAGAAGTTCATTCCCCTGGACATAAAATAATTAATCCGAATGAACTTGAAATTAGACCTCAACTTAAATTTGATAGTATTGTGATAAAATTTGGTTTGTCTTTGGCAAAAAACCAAAATAACTTAAATTTTTAATCTTATTAATTATCCAATCAAAGCTTTATAATTACTTATATTTTAAACCCAAAATGTATTATAACGTTTAAATCTATTATAGTTATTGCATAATTTTCTATCGAACATTTATCGAAACTAATAAAAACATTTAAGACAGATGAACTCTTCATGTCCTTAAGATAAGACGCTTGTTGTACTCGTATAGAGCGATACGGTAATGCCGGTGTTCACATCCCATAAGCAGGTACCATTTTGAAAACGAAATACGCACTTGGCTCATTTTCACGAATGACTTATACGATTAAAGAGTAACATCCTTAATCTTAATCCATAAAATCTTTACTGAGAGTATTAAGCGGTAGGCAGCGGCTTGGCTCTGCCCCTGGCATTGCTAAAGTCCATGGGCGACGGTAACCACTCACCATCAGGTGGGACGTATACTCGTCTACCTACAAAGGCAATAAAAAAAAACTGAACAGTTGAGACATAGACCTCAAGTCTCAAGGCGGGTGATGGCTATCACGTTGTGATGTCTACGGGCTCCGGTAACCACTTAATAACAGATGGACCGTGAGCTCGTTCGCCCGTCTACGTAAAACGGCCACTGCCGTAGACGGGATGGTGTAGTTAGTACATATTTTTTAAGTTCGTTTCAAAGTATAGATAGAGATATATACTCTGTAACGATCTTTGAAATCTGCACGTTAATTATTCCAAAACATAAAAAAAACAAAACAAACTCTAAATTCATTAACATTATGAAGATGCAGTTGGTTTATTATCTAAGAAATAGCGGCCAATTACTTTCAAAGTAATTTTAATCGACTTGAAAATTCTGTTCGAATAAAACAATTAATATGCAAATCTAAAGAAATAATCTGATACACAACCTTATTTACTAATAGAGAAAATGTAACGAATTTAAAGCTATCAATCGCGGAACTAATTTCGTCTTGATAATCATGATATAGCAACAAAATAGCAATTTACCCGACCATAAAAATAATTGAGTTCGAACTGCGTTCAGGCAATAAAAAGCGTGAAAGCAAGCCCAATAACCTTTAGTGGGGGAACTGTGAGAAAGGAAACACCTGCTAAATAGTGAGAAATAGAGAGGGCTATTAGTAGCTCACCACGCGGGCTTATGTAACGCCATACGAAATTTTCAAGGATCTATATTATTATACCACAAGCAATTAGAACATAAAAGAAATTTTATTACTCGTGGTAGGACCGCTTGTGAGTCCGCGCGGGTAGGTACCACCGCCCTGCCTATTTCTGCCGTGAAGCAGTAATGCGTTTCGGTTTGAAGGGTGGGGCAGCCGTTGTAACTATACTGAGATCTTTATATGGGTAAGGTGGGTGGCACATTTACATTGTAGATGTCCATGGGCTCCAGTAACCACTTAACATCAGGTGGGCTGTGAGCTCGTCCACCCATCTAAGCTAAAAAAAAAAAAGAAAAAACCGCTAAGTCTACTTAAAATATTCTTTATTGCTTCCACGACATTTCTGGTAAGTGCGCTTAGGACAGTAAAAAGATCAATATATTGGTGATCTAATTTATAAATTTTAAACCCATAATGTTTTTGTACACATAATATATACCAAGTATTCATCGCTTTAAATCTCACATTCATCATTACGTTTACGTATCTTAGAGCTGTAAAATCTGTACTACAGATAAATGCATTGCTCCCACTAGAAAATGAAGACTAGTGTTAAAGGGCATCTTTACAACACACTAGGGAGAAGACTAACCGTGAGTTATGACAGCATTTTCTCCACCCTTATGAGGAAATACGACAGTTTCTGCTCGTAGAACGGAGGGTCGAGTCTATGATTGCTTAAGCTTATGCTAGTACTGACTTATACCAGCCGAAGTAACGAAATATGTTCTTGTTTGACTCGCTGTCAGTCTTAATGTCGACAATATTGAAATGGACTGACGATTATAAAGGGTAAAAAACATTTTTAGAAATAATGTAACTGGCGCAAATATTCATTTTACTACTGCCACTGAAGTATGAGAGCGGGCGATTGCCTTCTAGTGAATACAATTGTCGAATTCTTATCCATTATGTCATATCGGTGGATCTTATAAAATAAACAATATGTCATTCTATTAATTAGAAGATACGGTTTAACATCCTTCATAGCATAGTGATAAGATTCCTACTCAATTTATTCCTACACGATTTGACTTTGTTTTCATTATTGTCGTTAATCCTCTAGTTTCAAGATGCGTAGACTGAGTACAATAACTTCACCCTATATATTTTTTAAGTCGTGCGTAAATTATTAGTCGTCTAAATAGAACAACAAAAGGAGGATTAGAAAAATAAACGGTTATTTCCTATACAAGAAAAAAAAACATAACAAAGGATAACAATCCCGAAGGCGATTGGAACAGAGCAAAGCAATTACGTCCAACGGCGCTTCGGTTGCAATATCGAAGTCTGTATTGTGGGCCGGACCGTGATCTAATATTCATCGTCGACAGGCATGCCTGTCTACATGGCAAAGCATAATACGTAATTAGATACGGCAAATGCTCTCAGGGTCAGAGCTCGGCCGCCAGACATGCATTATGCACGAATCTAAATTGAATGTGCAGTTAAATGCGTGGATTAGCCGCAACCGACCTACATTAGGCGTCAGCTTTTTTGTCGGATTAATGTACCTTAATTTCCGTTTGTAATGTTAATCAGTTAGGATATATATAATTACTAACGCCCAATCTATATTCTTGTCTGAAATCTTTTCTTCTTCTTTATTTTTTTGGCTCCCACACGGTTTGTACATTAGCCATTGTCAAGTAATAAGATTTTTATGATTCGCTGTTTTAATTATTAACAGTTTATGAATAATAAAAAACGGGGGAAACTAATCGCGGCATAACATAAATGATTAAAAACGAATTAAATTTACAAATGAGATGATATGTGATGAAATATAATCTTATATATAATATAACACTAAATAAACAAAATGAAACAATTCACACAACTTCGCTCCTCGCGTTCCCGCCAAAAAGTCCCTCTGTAATTTTGTTGTGTTTTGTGCAACCATATTGCTGAAACATAAAAAGAGTATTTAATTTTAATCTCGAACATAGTTAACTTCATATAGATTCAAGTGACATTTTAGTAGCACTTTTCGACGATACATACTGGACGAAACTCTACGAACGTACAAAAATTCAATAACATGGAAATTTTCCTTTGCTCTATCTCAGGAAACTCTAAAAGGAGCTTTTTGATGAAGTATTGATTGAGGGCCTTTGTGCCCACGTCAATTACTATTTTGAACAGATTGTACATCGCTTAAATGAAAAAAAAATGTACGGAAAAATCCTCTTAATTAAAAAAATATAAAAATGGTTTCCAAATCGACTGCGAGAATTTTCCACTCATAAAAATGTTTTCCGTGAAAATAAAAATGGACATCTTCAACACTTGTAGGGTATCATTCAAGGGGATTTTATCCTCTTTCTTTAGAGAAAGCTTATTTACCACGAAGAATTTTTAATTATTTATTGCTTAGATTGGTAGACGCGCGCACAGCCCACCTAGTGATAAGTGGTTACTGGAGCCCATAGACATCTACAACGTAAATGCGCCACCCACCTTGAGATATAAGTTCTAAGGTCTCAAGTATAGTTACAACGGCTGCCCTGCCCTTCCAACCGAAACGCATTGCTGCTTCACGGCAGAAATAGGCAGGGCGGTGGTACCTTACCCGTGCGGACTCACAAGAGCGGTACCGTACAGTAATAAATTTATTTTTTGCCTCAGACGATGGATGAGGAGACACAAACCATGTGATGCTAACTGGTCTTAACTGGACTTAATGAATCAGATCAATGACTACATTTTTCTTCAAATTTCCTACCCCAATATTCAGTAAGTACTATGAAGTATAAAATAAAATGAATAAAATAAATATTCAAACATATGTAAAAGTCGCTTAAGAATTATTGACTTGTTTTCATAGAGTTGATGCAAATTTTTGATGCGACATCATTCATTCTAAACTCAAAGTAAAAATATAGCTCTATAATGGCGATGTTGTTCTTAAAGAATTTATGTTCTCATCTTCTCTATACTCTGAGATCTCCAAGGGACCTGGTAAATACCCGTAATCTTAGCACGCTCACGGCATCCCTGCCGCCGTATTTTCTCATAGACGGCAACAAGACTGAACAGGAGTAAAGCGATCATAACTCACGGTTAAACATGGCCCGGTGTAATCTTACCCTGTGCGTTAACAGTAATCCCTGTCCGTCCGTTCTATTGGTGAATCGGGTCATTTTTATTTATTTACACATGTAATTAGGTTTGTGAGTACGAAAATGGTTACCACTAGATATTTTGGGAAAATCATGGAATTCACCTATTATTATTGTGTTTCAATCAACTTAAGCTCAATTTAAAGTGAAAAGTAAAAAAATGATAAGGAATTTGTTAATTACTGAGAGTAAGAACTAAAGTCTTTAGCCAAGCTTTTACCATATTGGTCATTATGAGATTCGATCGGTTTTTATATAGTATGCTATATGGGAATGCTTTGAGAAATCGTTTGTGGTGATCCCTGGTCATTTTATTTTCTGCCCCAAGCTGTCCACCACCTGAGCAAAGTTCATCTCTGCTATCTGGTATCACGATGCTAAATTTTTATTTTTTTTATTGCTTAGATGTGTGGACAAGCTCACAGCCCACCCGGTGTTAAGTGGTTACTGGAGCCCATAAACATCTACAACGTAAATGCGCCACCCACCTTGAGATATAAGTTCTAAGGTCTCAGTATAGTTACAACGGCTGCCCCACCCTTGAAACCGAGACGCATTACTGCTTTACGGCCTGATGGCCTATTGCTGGTATAATTTATCGTTTTTTTTAATTTACCAAACGGCACCAGCTTTACTGCAGATGTCTACTGTGAAAAACTGGACACCACGATAGAGAAGTTCGCGAATCTCCGGTAAGCCTTGATTAATCGCTCGTTCCCGCTGTTTCTACACGACCTCATACGGCACAACAGACGGTCATTAAGCTACAGGAGATAGGGTTCGAAATTTTGCGTCATTCACCATACACACCAAACCCTGTGCCGACAGACTTCTGCTTGTTCTAAAGTTTAGACAACTTTTAACAAGGAAAAAACTGCCCAAGAGGTAGCTCAAAATGATTTTGAAGATTTCGATCTCACTTCTTCGAGGAAGGCATTGAATTACCACTGCGCGGATAGACATGAATTGATACATCGTACCTTTCAGTTTCCAATAGTATAGTACTCGAATATGATTGGGAATTTAGGACCACGTCCCCAAATTAACTCCAATAATCGGCTTAAATAACCCGCATCGCGCTGTGAGACCACGTCGCCTAATTACAAAAAGTAAAACAGATTTATATTCGATTATTAAACTTCTAAAAAAAGATGTGTGGTGTCGTGGGACACCGGATAGGAACGAAGGTCCTTATTATAAAAATATTAATTTTAAGTTCTATTCGAGATATAATGAAAATAAAACTGGAGGTTTCGCAACAACCCATGGTCATTTTTGGTAACGCGCGAACTTATTGTGGTACACTTCATTCACGGTTGTTTGCATAGTAGTTAGTGTATGGCGCAAACGAACGCTCTGAGATCGTGATCAATGAGTGATAAAAAAATATTACAAAGTTAAGTCGTACACTGCGTACATTACTATTAAAAATCTTACGTTACGGACATTTTTTTACGGTTAGAATACCCCTCCGCATCGTCCTATAAGGAACTTCGTTCCAAAAACACATAACATGACTCAAACTTTTGGCGAAAATCAAAGCTGAACTAGCGTCTTTCATTCTAAACGAAGTCTATAAAACACGTGTGACATTTGATTCTTGCACACACCTCGTTAGTGCAGCGTAATGCGCTGCCTGAAGCAATGCGCGTTTTATTATGCTAACAGGCGTACGTTGTAATATTTTGAGTACGTCACCGGCGGTGACACCCTGCATATTTAAACAAAGGCGTCGCGATGCGAGATTCGAGGGAAATTGTTGCGCCATTAAGCGTCACTTCGGATAAAAGTGTTCAGGTCCCCGCGCGCGTGCGGTGCAAGAAATTTTAAGTTCCATTTTGTTTTTCATTTAACGTTATTAAAAAGAACTGTACAGTTGAGTGCTTGAGATGGCAAACATCATAGCAGCGATTTTAAATGTAAAAAAAAAAAAAAATTAAAATGGTATTTTAAATTTGTGTGTTTTACCGAAAAATACAACTCCGAATTACAACACTTTTATTGTTTTTTACTAAAACTGAATTTTATAACAAAACATCAACAAATCAAATTTTCTAAACTTTTGAGCTTTAATTAGCAAACGCAGTGGAACCTAAATTTGAATTACACAGCATTATGTATTTACGTTGATGTCTTCAAACATGATTAAATGGGAAAACATTGTCTTACCTAGGAAACTCGTTTATTAACAAAACCTATTACGTCCAAAACAATACTATAAAAATTTGAGAGAACTATCTCTTTCATTTCTTTGAAAGTGAAGTCTCATTGAGAAGAATCGGCTAAAGATCTATTCAAGTCACCGGATGTTTTTGACATTCGAGCCACATCGCGACCTGTACGATTTACATATTACGTGACACTTTTACGGAAATCGCCATTGACTTCGACCTGATCGACTGAGACATCGAGGGCGATATTGTTTTTCGAACGCTTTCCGACATCCAGAGGCCCTTAAAGGGTGAACTGTTTTTTTATTGCTACTGAAAATTCCATGAGTGCTCTCGAACAGACATCTTTACCTTCGCAAATACTCCCCATATTTTCTCAGCTACGTTCACTGAAAATTTCATTATGTTGAACAAAGATTATTGATTAAATTACGCGTAAACATGCTACGTCAGACGCCAACGGGAGATTAAATTATTTAACATAAATAGCGGACTTTGATATCGCGATACATATTTTCACCTTTGAAACTATCTCGTGAGCTTGTCATTGCAAACAACGTAGTTTCAGTTTAAGTTCAGATTTTCAAAGGCTTTGAAGTTTCAACAATTAAATACTAAAGGATCAAAGCTTCTGATATATTATATGCCGCCTGATTCCGCTTAATCCATTGATGAGTTAAATAATTTTAACTTGTATCATTTTCATTTACTACATTATTTATCTTGATTCACAGATTCGTTGAAAAAGGCACGTGTTACTAATATCTTTTAAAACTTTTTTTCCAGGCCGGGGGCTGAACCTTCTACGAGATCCCCGTGCCTAGGGGGCGCGCAGGGTATATGCGACTTGACGATCTGCAAATGTTGGGAGCAGATCGCGAGCCCAAGGATATTTTTACGGCCCTACCGCACTAAACGACTCCCCTATACTCTTACACCTGATGCACGATCTCAGAAGTCGTCAGAAACCGGTCAGAGTAAGGGAGTTCCCGCGGTCAACGCTACAACCAGACTCGCAGCGCCACCCCGAGGACGCTCGACCGACGGGCCGTCGAGGCGATAGTCGACGACCAACAATGCCAATCTACCCTACCCTACCAGACCGCCAGAGCGATGCCGCTGGTGTCCCGGGATACCCCGCTGGTTCAGAACCAGCCTGCCGGGTCGAAACGCGATACACCGCCGACCGGATTGCTTTTCCACAGTATGTTCGACGACGACAGAGACGACGGCAATGCGGACCGCATCGCAGACCGCTACCGACGACGCGTCGTCCCTTCCTTTTGTTGCCAGCGCGCTAGAGTGACGGTAGCGACCGGCGATAACTCGACCTCCTCAGGTCGCCCCGTGACCATCACTGGGAGGTGACCGCCTCCTCACATGAGCCAGAGCTGGACGAACACCGTCCTCCAACCTCCGGCTCAGCGGCAGCGGCACGGGGCTGAGAGGAAAGAAGAGCTCTCTCTCTCCCGTTCCGCCGCCTCCTTCTGCAAGATGGTGGATCCACAGAAGTCGAGCATCGCCTGCCAGGATTCGTCGCTGCCAAGCATCTTACCACGATGGTCGGAAGCGACAAGTCCGGTCCTATTGTTGCGACGAGGACGCGGGACACTATGCGAGCGTGTGCTTCGCCGTGTCCTTGTTACATCCACTGCAGTGGTGGAAACAGCCGTGTCTCGTGAGCAACACGGCACCCGGAAGGCGAGACGTCCTCGGTCTCGATTCACCCAGTCTGAGAGGCGTATCCGTTCGGATCGCCTCGTCGGTCTGTCGCCCGTATGCGGGGTCCGCCAGCCCGCGAGACCACATCATTTAAGCCTACATCATGTGTGTCTAAGATTGTCGCTACAGAAATTAATCGCTTGACAAATATTTGACTTTAATTTAACTCTATATTTTTATGTTACAATTTAATTAAACAGTAATCAATATCTCAATAAAGCATGTAAAACCGAATATAGAAAACTCCCGCAGTAATAAATCAACCGATAAAATATCACCAAAAATATCCGGTGTCCATTGACAGACCGACAAATTGATCGTCCAAATTCAATATTTTTTAAAACATCGGAAACAAACGGGATGCAACCATTCTAGAACGTGACACCGTACCGATGGGTACGTGTACAGATGACCGGTCCATTTGTTGTCGAAGCGATGCGCCGAGCACATCGACTCGCCTTAATTGAGCTATTTGTGCTAGTCCACCGTGACAACGCCGCAGCGTCACTTTATATCGCGCCGCTCTTCGAATAGGATATAAGTACCCCGTACATTACCGATGTATCATATTAGGATTCGAAAAAAACAGAAACTTATTCACTAATTTACAATCTCACATTTTTATAATTCTTATTTCACTACTATAGTGCGTTCCGCTTTAAAAAGTAGTATAGCCCCCATACCACTGTAAATATGACTTCAAAATTAGAAACACAATCGGCGGCAGCGTTCATGTTGCGAATGACCTATGCGAGTGTGATTGTCGCTCCTACCCACATAGACACCCTTTAGTCCCGTTTTTGCAGGGCAGCCATCGGAACCCAGTGGCTCGTGAGGAACGTCGGTCCTCACAACGATCTGGGCCTCGAATCAAAAAACACCTGAAATCAGCGTCGGAACCATACTTCGATAAGGAGATGCCTCATAAAAAGCGCCTCATCGTGGCTGCCGCTAACTACTTCCTGTCGCTGGCTCACGCAGGAGCCGATCAGCGTCGACGCCCAAGATACATCCTTACGGATCAACTCCATCCACTGACACAATTATTAGACGCCTGCAGGTCTAACATTACGAGCAAGCATAGAGACCACAGTAACCAAACGCGTTGAATTCGTTGAAGAAGTGAACCCTAACCTCAGTACGTCAGTCAGGGTCGCGATTCCGATCCCGTAGTGGGTGCAGCTACCTTTGAGCAGATAAATCTCTTTCGAAGGCGCTTGGGCAGCTGTTAGCAAATCCAACCCATCCTGGCTGAGCCCGTGCTCGGGCACCTGTCTTAGTAAAACTGGAAAGTTTTTCAAAGTTATGTTATCGAAATTATTAAAGTAAATTTATCACTCAGTTGATATAAAAAAAATAAAAATATTGGTATATATTTCATATTAAATATTTAAACTGTATATATTTTGTTTATTGTATGTATATATTTTCTACAATAATGTATTGTCTATAGTACACCGCAACATACCTGCTATATTTTTATATTTTCCAGAATTTCTGTAAATTAAACGGTTGTCTGGAAGAGATCGCTTTTAGGAATAAGACCGCCTATTGTACAAATGTATCTGCTTTTTTGATTGTTTTTTTAATATAAATTGTGTTTTGGTGTGCAATAAAGTGTATTCTCTCTCTCTCTCTCTCTCTCTCAGTTACTTGAATCCACCTTGAAACAAGGTTGAAATGTATAGGCCTTTAACTGCCTCTGAATGATGATATTGCATTCGCAGAAGCCGGGAAAGTTCTCAGTCTACCGCCTGATTTCGAATGATTGCAAATTCAACGCAAACTCAAAGCAAGATCTTTGCTAAGGCGCTTGCCGACTGTTGACGTCAAAGCATTCTATTGCGCGAATATGCGAATTATGATTTAATTTAAAACCGACATTCATATATACGTTGGTGAAACATACAGAAAATGTAGCTTATTTAATTTTATCATTTGATTGCAGTAAAAATGCTTTCAAACCGTATAAAGGAATTTGCACAAATCTTTAAACGACGGTAACTAACGGTAGCTTTTTTTTATCGTAAAAAAACAAATTTACTGAAACAAATCTTATAATCTGCCTACCTGTATACTACTAGGGAAAAGTGCGTAAAATCCATTTTTTTTTAGGTACCTCAAGCACCGGCCACCGTCCTGGCCGAACCCGTCGCTTGCGACGAAGGGATCGACGAGTAAATTAACCTATAGACACAGCCCATTGAGTTTCTCGCCGGACCTTCTCAGTGGGTCGCGTTTCCGATCCGGTGGTAGATTCTGCAAAGCACTGCTCTTGCTAGGGCCAGTGTTAGCAACACTCCCGGTTTGAGCCCCGTGAGCTCACCTACACGTCAAGGAAATGCTGAAATAGCCTCTCAAGGCTATCAGCACAGGAAGGGAAAAAAAGTGAGTCGTCCTTGAGTAAGAGTTAGATACGAGCTTACTGTGTAGTATTGATTCTAGGATTTCAGCCTCGATAAAGTCATATATCTCTAGGAATACACAATAATATATATCCATTAAGTTTTTTGAATATTTTTTTTAAATTACTTTTGATATTTTTGCCTCACATCATCACAGTGATTAAAATAGGTTCAAATTTTTATTTACATGCTTCAATTTTTTATATTTTACACCTATTAAGTTTTTCTAAGTAAGTCTATTCTGGTAGACGTCTCTATGAGCTGAATATTTTTAAATAATTGCTAATCTACTCTTAAAAGTGAGGTACCTACCTTGTTTTTTTTTTGTGCGGCTAATGGGTATTGAAATTGAGTACACCTTGAGGCTCACACACAACCCATCCTAGCGTCAATAACTATGTGAAATTATTTGTGGATTTGGTTTTATATTGCATATTATAATACAGATTTCTAGATCTTGAAAGATAATAGCGTGACTTTTTTATGTATGATCGAGCGTTATATGACATTTATATGACTACGGGTGTTTTGTGTTCTTTTTTCCTTAGCTAGTCGCCAATAGCCTCGAGGGTCTATTCTCGCTTCACCGTGACTGGCTCACGGGGCTCAGCCTGAGAGATTTGCCAACATTTGTCTTAGCAAGAGCTACGTTTTGCTGAATCTACCACCGGAACGGAATTGCGATTCACCGAGAAGATCCGGCGAGAAACTCAGCAGGTTATGTCTATCTTAATCATAGCACTATGCTGCTATAAAAACAAATTTATATTATAAACCAGTTGAAAACACAGATCTTGTGTTCGAATTATAATAAATTCATTTTGGATCGTTTCGTGAATATTCGAGAAAACTTTTCCTATGTTTACTTATCCTAAAAACCTTAACCTAATTACGAACTGCGTTTAGTACAACGCAACATACAACGATTAGCATTTAATATTTATAGCCGGCGTTCCCGAGGAGGTTCACATTCGTGTCGAGTTCACGAATTTTAGTTTTAGGAAACGATAAAGGGAAGAATATTCACGGAACCATTATTCGGTAGACAGACGATGTCAATACTGTTATTCGGAAGCTGTATGCTATATATCAGCTTTGAAAGCGTCGTTAGAGCGATTCAGGTGTTTGTTGGATTTCTTCTATTCATCGATGGCTACTTTTGCAATGGAGTTTATTTTTTAAGTAGAAGTAAAGACATGATACTAACTAAGATTTGTTCTTGTTTGTCAACCAGCTTAGGATCGAATATTGTCTTTCAATTGACTTCAATACTGTTAATATCATACAAAATAATTACTAAAAATCTAAATATGTATTTATTTTATCAAGCAATGAAAACAGTTTGAATATTTGTGCTGTGAGACGAATAACGTGAATATGTATTTAATAATAGAAATAAACAAACGAATTTTCAATAAATTTTAGCGTTTATTTAACACCGATGTTGATACAATACAAATTTGAAGACACTTTACAAAAACACATACGTGTTATATAACATATATGATTATGGTTGATCGAGCTTACGGTTTTTGAAATACCAAGTTTCAGTTACAGTTACATAACGAGGGGTGAAAGGCTATTTGGTTTAAGTGACACTTCGCTTAATATGCGACATTTATCTTTGTAATTAAAGGTCCGTTTTATTTGGTACTAGCTGACCCGGCAGACTTTGTAGTGCCTCAATCGATAAATAAAAGACCTAAGCTTTTGTATAAAATAAACTTAAAACGAACAAAAGGAATCCGTCCGACAGGAGACACATCAAAGGAAAAACTAAATTGTTAATTTTATTTATTTTCAAGCATTTTCATATTTATCTACCTTTTAAACCTTCTCTGGACTTCCACAAATAATTTAAGAACAAAATAAGCCAAATCGGTCCAGCCGTTCTCGAGTTTTAGCGAGACTAACGAACAGGAATTCATATTTATATATATATATATATAGATTAGTATCAACAATTTTATGTTTTTAATTGAACCTCAATTAATTTTACCCTATTGAAAATAGCTGAATAAGTTTTTTTGTTATGATATTTTTTCCAATAAACTTTAATATGACTTTAATGGCTCTCTTGTAATATTGCAAAAATGTCACTTAAACTAAATAGCCTTTTACTCTTCGATATTATAACAATATTTGCACCCTTAAAATCTTGCCGACCCAGAGGGCAGGTGGTCGTGGCGGTGATGACCGCCGGTCCGGCGTCCCGAAGGGGAGGGTGATGGGAGAGATGTGGTCCGCACTAAGCGCTTTATTTTCCCCCCTTTGTCTTCTCATGAGTTCTGTCTCATGTCAGGTTCGGACGTGGGTTGTTGAGCAACAGGACGTTTTTAGTAGGACTACGACATGCCCCGCCCGCCATCCCCAGTGGAGGGCTGAAGTCCGGCGTTTACCTCAAAAAAAAACAGAGTGGATTACTACTTCGCGATAGAAATAGGCAGGGTGGTGTTAACTAACCGTACTGGCTCATAATACGCCCTGCCACATCTAAAATATGTTATGCTAGTATATCTGTGGAACGGTGAAACTTAGTAGTGGTTTTATTTTATATTCACTTAAGCACATTAGGATATACAATTTTATTCGTATTTTTATAAGAACAGTTATATGCTAAGAATATATATGAGTACTGAAAATTTTGGTCACTTCATTATGAAGTGTAACTGATTATGCATAAAATATTATACTGGTTATTCCTGCTAGGGTTGTCAAGCCACCCGTATTATAGTTTTAGGCTCTAATTACTGCGACTGTATAATACAGCTGGAGGCAATATATACACACTTACCCTTAAATACTCTTTAAGATGCGTATTTTTAACTTACGTCTTACTATTTTTTCTACCGCTAATCTGTACATAGGGATTAAATAATGAAATTCTTCATAAATTTATTAAAGAATAGGATTGTCGCGGTAGCCATCACAAAACCTAAGTTAATTGACATCTCGTTTACGACATTTTCAAGATTAGCTTGCATGTATACAAGTTACGTACAACAACATTCTTTTAAAAATAACATACATTGATTGATTGATTGATTGATTGATACATATCACATACAATAAAATAAAAAAATGTGTTTTAAACTTCAAAATATATTTTCATAAAATTTCGAATGTTTTCGGCTCTAGTCCTTTCCGCGATGTTTCCCGAGCGCCGTGATGCGCTACATGTCGTTTTTCTAAAGTCAGTGACATACATGAACCCAAGCATTGCGACGATAACCACTCACCGTAAGGTGAGACGTCAAATCTGTCTACAGTGACCATAAAAAAAACTACCAGATATAATATTTTTGAGTCATTCTGAAATAAATCAAGGTCGGCTCCCGTAAAGTGAAATGTAAAAGCCACTTACCTAATACTGAAAGCGGCGACAATCTCATTCGGAGCGACAAATTGAGAACACCTTCCGGCGGCTGGAGCGACACCGCACTCTCTGGTAAATAGCTATTTGTTGTGGCACACGGCGCGACACCTGTCCCTGCGTGCAGTAGCTTAGGCAAAAACATACCGCAATGTACTTGGAAATTTTACTTAGAAAATTACTCAAGATTGTTGTACTATAATAATACATAATATATACTTATATACGTATATATGTGTGTATGTATTATTTTATTTACATTAAAATAAAGTTTAGCCCAGTAAAACTATAACAAAAACTGAGTTGCTCTATAAAGAGAAACAACATTTAAGGCTATTGCTTCACCAGTTTTTATGTTTTTTATATTTCAATATTAAATATCAATATTCAATATTAAAAATGTTTTAATATTTCTAATGTTTCTTCTTCTAATTCACGTGAATATCAACGTTCAAAGATTAGGTTACACATGCCGGTCGAGGTAACAAAAGCTTATTGATAAATCTAATAACTGGTAGTAGGACCTCTTGTAAATCCATGCGGGTAGGTACCACCGCCCAGCCTATTTCTGCCGTGAAGCAGTAATGCGTTTCAGTCTGAAGGGTAGAGGAGCCGTTGTTACTATACTGAGATCTTAGAACTTATATCTCAAGGTGGGTGGCGCATTTACATTGTAGATGTCTATGGGCTCCAGTAACCACTTAACACCAGGAGGGCTATGAGCTCGTTCACCCATCTAAGCAATAAAAAAAAGTATTCAAAATAACATTTACGTCACCTGTATAACCTATTATAACCTCTTTTGAGATTTATGTCATAAATCTTAAAGAGGTTACATATAATATAATACAGCGCTTACTAGCGCTTCCGCGCGCACCATAGCTCTGGGCTCACTTAGTGTTAGCTGGTTCATGGAATTCATAGACATCACAACGTCAATGCCACAGCTTCACTGCATTTATAGGCAGGATGATGGTACCCACGAGGACTGAAAATATGCCCTATTGTCAGTAAGCCATGGCATCAGATCAATACCGAATCTGTGATCTCCCGCACGAGAAGACGTATGATATTGTTAGCGTTATGTGTCATATATGTTAGCTTTAAATATATTTTTATTAAAAATAATTGTGCAGTTTGACTTCGGAGAAGCAAAAAAGGATAGACAAACTTATTCGAAGCTGACTTGCAACATAGACAGGTTTTTTCTCTCGCTTTCTGATAAACTAATCTTAGGTAATTATTTCATTACATTTTACGGTCAGAAGTTCTTAAAAGAACAATTAAATATTTTATTTATTTATATCGTTTTTATTTTTCATCGTATGGAAGCAATTCACCCTAGTTTCCCCTTGCCATGTCCACTAAAACCTGTCAACCCATTCGTCCTCTTGACATCGTAATAGCCCCTTTGTTTCAAATAATTCAATGGAATTATTTGTTTACGACATAAATAGTAGTGGTTGGATTTCAAAGGTGTTGGGTTTAATATTTTAAATCGTTAGATGCTTGATTTGATTTTTTCTAAATGTAATCGAACTGGTATTTCAAAGAATCATCTGATAATGTTTCTTACCACTTGCCACTTTTTCATAATTGTACTTTATTTCCTGTTTTTTCATGAGGACTGAATGACGCGGTCGTATTTTGATAAATTGTGGATGGAATTAAAATCTATACTAATATTATAAAGAGGAAAGATTTGTTTGTTTGTTTGTTTCGAATAGGCTCCGAAACTACTGGACCGATTTGAAAAATTCTTTTTCCATTAGAAGCCGACATTGTCCCTGATGAACATAGGCTACTTTTTTTTTTTTTTTGGTTTCATGTGTGTTTTAATGTTTCCGAAGCGAAGCGAGGGCGGGTCGCTAGTATCTAANTTTTTTTTTTTTTTGGTTTCATGTGTGTTTTAATGTTTCCGAAGCGAAGCGAGGGCGGGTCGCTAGTATGTAATATTTCTGTGTAATCGACTGTTTTTTTTTGTTTTTTTATTGCTTAGATGGGTAGATGGGTAGATGGGTAGATGAGCTAACAGCCCACCTACTGTTCAGTGGTTCCTAGAGCCCACAGCACCAAAAACCCAAATGCTGAAACCCACCTTGGGACATGAGTTGTGAGTTTCAGTTTCACAGCATATTACTGGTCGTAGGACCTCTTGTGAGTCCGCACGGGTAGGTACCACCACCCCGCCTATTTCTGCCGTGAAGCAGTAATGCGTTTCGGTTTGAAGGGTGGGGCAGCCGTTGTAACTATACTGAAACCTTAGAACTTATAGTCGAGGCGTCGAGTGGCGCATTTACGTTGTAGATGTCTATGGGCTCCAGTGATCACTTAATACCAGGTGGGCTGCGAGCTCGTCCACACACCTAAGCAATAAAAAAAAAATGCCCCACCCTTGAAACGAATCTCATTATTGCTTCACAGTAGAAATAGGCTGGGTGGTGGTACCTACCTGTGCGGGCTCACAAGTCGGCCCTACTATCAGTAAGCGACTTCAGTGACTAAATTGTGGTTCGGCTATACACAATTTAAAAGAAAATTACAATTTAAAAACCTTAACAGCTATCATATTGTTTGCCACGCCATTAAATATTATTAGAGCTGCAACATCATTAATTTATTAACCCATCATAACTATATTTATGGCTTTTCTTTAAAATTTATTTTATTTATTTTATAATTTCCAAAAACACAAGTTTGGAAGTTTTAATATTTTTCTCTCCGTCCATATCCCATGTGACATTAAATTATTATTTTCTCTTGATTGAACCACAATGTAGGTATTGAGACTGTGTTGCTGTGGTACCAAACCAATTGAGCTCAGCATATACCATACCAATACCATACCAATACCATACCATACCAGTACCATAACCAATTTTTTTTTGCTTTTTATGGTCAGTCGAGCTCCTAACCCTGGTTCACCTGATGTTAAGTGGTTCCCAGTCAAAGTATATGCTGCCACCATATAGATATGAGTTGTATAGTTTTAGTTTTACAGTAAAATGTACCTCTTCTTGTTGACTGTTTTTTCTAATGTTAATTGTGTTTTGGTTTTGCAATAAAGTATTTCTCTTTCTCTTTTCTCTCTCTCTCTCTCTCTCTCTAAAATGGCTGCCCCACCCTTGCATCAGAAACGTATTCATGGCAGAAATAGGCAGGGTGATGGTGGTGACCCACTTGTGGACGCTCACTTGTCCCCACTTCTTCGAGGACTTCTTGCCCTACCACCACCAGTCAAAAATACGTTTACCTAGTTTAGCTTCAAATGGATATTTGTTTCGCTTGTGAACTTCAAACTTCAATAATTATAACTTCACATACTTATAAGTAATGTGTATAATACGGAACTAGTTTTTATGCGACTTCATTACAAAACAATGATTCATCTATTTGTAGTTACATTTTTTTTTATTAGTCATTACTTATTGTTGATTTTGTTTTTATTATATTGCACGTTAGACGTATCTATTTAGACTTCTGGAGATGAATCCTTAGGTCACTTGATATTAACTAGCTACCTGAGTCCATAGTTTTTTTTTATTGCCCTTGTAGGCAGACGAGCATACGGCCCACCTGATGGTGAGTGGTTACCGTCGCCCATGGACTTCAGCAATGCCAGGGGCAGAGCCAAGCCGCTGCCTACCGCTTAATATCACAATGAATGCCATCTTTCAACTCTCTAGTGTTTTATATAGCAGCTATCACACCCTTCATCTTAGAACGTATGGCTGCTTTATGACAAGATGATTGGTTGTAATGATGCGGGCTTATACTATGCCCCACTACTTTATCGTGTTGTTGTGCTTATTGGGTCTGGTTACAAAATAAATGAATTAACATTAAATAGGCTGTCGTATTTCTATCTACGTAAATAAACAAAGCAAGTGATTGTATAAATTTGCTTTTTTTTATTGCTTAGATGGGTTGACGAGCTCATAGCCAACCTGGTGTTAAGTGATTACTGGAGCCCATAGACATCTACAACATAAATACGCCACCCACCTAGAGATATAAGTTCTAAGGTGTCAGTATAGTTACAACGGCTGCCCCACCCTTGAACCGAAACGCATTACTACTTCACGGCAGAAATAGGCAGGGCAGTGGTACCTACCGCGGTTTTTTTTTGGATCGAAGTTCCTTTTGTGACGATGCGGAGGTACCCTAANGATTACTGGAGCCCATAGACATCTACAACATAAATACGCCACCCACCTAGAGATATAAGTTCTAAGGTGTCAGTATAGTTACAACGGCTGCCCCACCCTTGAACCGAAACGCATTACTACTTCACGGCAGAAATAGGCAGGGCAGTGGTACCTACCGCGGTTTTTTTTTGGATCGAAGTTCCTTTTGTGACGATGCGGAGGTACCCTAACCGGGAAAAAACGTCCGTAACGTAAGATTCTTATTAGTAATGCACACAGTGTACGAATTAACTTTGTAATAACGTACAAAAAATAACATATTTTTTTATCATTAATTGACCACGATCTCAGAGCGATCGTTTGCGCAATACACTAACTCTTATACAAACAACTGTGAATGAAGTGTACCAGAATAAGTTCGCACGTTACCGAATCACCGTGGGTTGTTGCGAAACCTCAAGTTTTATTTTCTTTATACATCGAATACAACTTAAAATTAATATTTTATTAATAAGGAACTTAGTTCCTATCTGTGTCCCACGACACCACACATCTATTTTTCCTACCTAGCTGAGAGCCCTGAGAGGCTATTTCAACGTAACCTTAACTAGTAGGTGAGTTCGCGGGGCTCAAACCTGACGACGTTGCTAGCACGAACCCTGGCAAAAGCCGTGCTTCGCAGAATCTGCCACCAGATCGGAAACGCGATCCACTGAGAGATCCGGCGAGAAACTCAGTGGGCTGTGTTTGAGGGTTAATTTACTCGTCGAGCCCTTCGTCGTAAGCAACCCGTTCGACGAGAACGATGACCGGTGCTAGAGGTACTTAAAAGCACCGTTAGTGGATCGGAAGGATCCGAAATGACGTGTTTGGGGCGACGTCGACTGCTTTGCATTCTGTCCGCAGGATCGGGAATGTAGTTACCGGCGGCCACGATGAGAGGGTTCTCGTGTCGTGTCGCTTTATCGAAGTGGGGGGCGGACTCACAAGAGATCCTACCACCAGTAATTACGTAAATTATAATTTTGCGGGTTTGATTTTTATTACACGATGTTATTCCTTCACCGTGGAAGTCAATCGTGAACATTTGTTGAGTACGTATTTTATTAAAAAAAATGATAACCACCTGGGATTCGAACACCGGTGCATCGCTCAACACGAATACACCGGACGTCTTATCCTTTAGGCCACGACGACTACGTAAATAAACAAAGCAGGTGAATGTATAAATCTGCTTTTTTTATCATATTTTTTATCTCATTACATCCGTTAAGTTTCATGGTGACGCACAACAATGGAACCTTTACCATTATTAATATTGACCAGAAAAAACCGGTTTTCGTTAAATTTAACCAACCGAGTACTCCCAAATGATTCAGTCATATAAAAGCAAACGGTTAGAGCACTTCTTAAACTTGAAATGCTCATACAAGATATATAAAACGATGTATCGGTAAATATTCAATAATATAAGTATATAATATGTACCTGTTTGTGCTGATATTCGGTGGACTTTGTCATGAAGAAGCAGAATGTCTATATCCAATCTATTTTAAGTACTCGGAGTTGGTTGTTATCGTACTAAAATTTTGTTGTCATTTCGCCTTGTTAGTCTTGGTCGGCCTATGACCTTTACCGAGGTTATCGCGTTGTTTTGATGTACACGTTTTAAAGTAATGTGTATTCAAATTTAGGGTTATTAAATTTTGTTGGTTTAATAAATAAGATGTTCGAACTAACATCACTACTATTTTTCGTGTAAAATACATTAAACAAAATGGAATATAGGAAAATATCTTTATTAGGTATTGATGATTAAATTTGTTAATTAATGCCATTAATAAATGACTAGCCATTGACTCCATCACGACTTGTCTCTATCGATCATGTTTGATAATACAAAAGACAAAATGCTGTGTAAAACTATCCCTAAGCTACGTCACGTTTATTTAAAAAGCCTTGTAAGTTAACTGTTTCGTTAATCAACAAAGATTTAATTGTGTAATTGAGAGGCATAAAATTAACCGGGACTTATAAATTTATAGTTAATTTTATTTTTAGTCAATCAATTTTATTTTAATTTTTTGTTTTAGTTAAAATAAACAAAAAAGTATTTTCTTGTTTTAAACTAAACAAGTAAACGAACACATAAATTATTATTTATGCCTTTTATTTTTAAATAACGTAAAAATCTAAATCGATTTTAGTGGTAGTAATGCACTCAAGATGGCAAACTTCCTTTTCACTAGAATACCTTGGTATCGAAACGAGAACAATACAAACAAAAGAATCCTCTAGATGTTTGCTAAATGATGAAACCGTGAATGTCAGACAGCCCGACAGCTTGAACAACAAAGGACAAGTGACTCCACTAACAAAAACAATAACAAAATCTTTAAAAATAGTAATGTTTTAAGAAGCTCTTTAAGATACGAATAACTATTTACACCCGGCTACGCGGCTCCACCTGATTGTAATAAACAAAATCAAGATTACTACGAACAGTTAAGACAACCACAACATTGATCTGAAAATGCATATCACCGACCTCATCCTCCACCGCCGCCCCCTCCGCCGCATCATCCCCGTAATCACTATGAAGACAATTAGACCCCCACCTCCACTGACAATTCACATTATTATGATTACAGTTACCATCATCCGCCACCACTTCCGTCTCCTCAAGGATATTACGACAATCACAACCATTGTAAAGTGTTAGTCTTATTTAAAAACATGTTAGAAAAGAGTCCTCAGCGTTAGGCAGAAGGTTCCTTGTGCTCCTATCTCATCATCTGCCTTCGACGGCAATACAAAAGAGATGATATGTTTTATTTTAAAAACATTACCCCTATAGGTAGTACGGCGAGTCGAAAACAAGCATGTACCACCATAATGCGTAGCTCTGCCGCCAAGAAGTCATACGTTCCGGCTGGAAATATGGGACAATCATTATGAAATGCAATCCAGACTTCAATCTCATATATCAAATTCGGTGGTGGCAATCATATTGTGAAAACTAAAGGCTTCAATAGCCTCTTAACACTAGGTCATTCATGAGTGAAGAAAGAAATAAAACAATAAAATCGGTATAGTTTGCACGAATTTTTTTAGGTAATACGTATGTATGTCATTTATTAGTGGGATAGACAGCTTATACATAGACCACTTACTTAAATTATTGATATAGTTCATATCTTTTATGATCATCAATTAGCCATTAAAATGCCACCTCCTCAGCTTGGACCCCACCCAGGCTCCACACAACGACAGGTTCCAGTTTCGTTGTAAATTTTTATAACTCTCCGATATTGAAGCAAAAAATGTAATAAATCAAATAATTAGGAAACAGCTATAAACACAAAATCAATCAAGGTCTGTCGAATAGTTTTGTACGTGAAGCTCACACCAATAAAGAAAACAACAAATAAACGTTTAAAATCCGTATTCGTACCCAAAGGGACATTTTATCGCGTTCGCAATTTTTTTTGTATTTTTTTTCGATACAAATTACATGAACACTTTTATTCTATTCCATTTTATAAAAATATACATAAATACAAAAGAAAAATTGACAAATAGTGTACTTGGTCTTAAACTTACTAACTCTTAATTTATTACTTAATTTTTTTTTTTTTTATATAAATAAATAAATATTTTACTAACAATCACGCCATGTTAACTGGTCCCGTGCTAAGTTCGTAAAGAACTTGTGTTACAGGTACCAGATAACGGATATAAATCTAAGATTTTTATTATACACATACATATATTTAATAGACATCCATAACCCTGGAAAAGACATTTATATTTATCATACAAATATCTTCCCTTGGCGGGATTCAAACCCGCGACCCCCCCCCTGTAGTGACCATGTCACTTACCACTACACCAGACGGCCATGAATTTGTTTCCAAAATAAATAGACAAAACATTTATTGAAATACATTTAATTTTGTTTTAATCATTAAATCGAAATTTTACATAAGACAACACCGGAACGAAATAAAACGAAATTACAAGACAAAAAATTTAACTGCTTGGGTCTCAAAAGGTAGGTTTACATCTGCCATCAGCAGTTCTCTTAAAGCCTGTAGCACAGCCTCCTACAAAATTTTCTCTTCCTTCCTTTTCTGTTGTTGTTTTGCCTGCTGATGTTGGAGTAGGCACGATAGTGGGCTGGGTAACAAATTCCACTACGCCACGTTGCACTGAACCAGACACACCACTTTCAGTTGGATAAACTGGTCGATTCACGGCATTATTGTAGTTATATTGGTCGTTATCATCGTCTCGGAAAATCAATCTATCCGATAAATCTTGTTCAGCTTGGCTAATTCCTCGTCGGAGATTATTGACGAAACCGTTTACTCCAGCATTGACCGGACCAGCGTCATTCAATATTAAAACGGCACAACACAAAATAAAAACGGAACACTTCATGGTTGAAATTTACAAGCTGCCGTTCACTTAACTCGTCAAAATATTTCCTTTTACTGATACTTTAGTGGTCTCGACACGTAGATAACTTCAAGACCTTTGTAGTTTATCAGAAGTTTTAAATTGTGTTTCATTCCAAGAAATGATAAAGCGTCGATTACGTCAAGTTAGTTATGCTTAATGTTTTTGCATATTAATCGAAGAGGAAAACGGTACATTTGATAATACGCGTTTTATGTTTTGATTGTAACCTGAAAAATAAATTATTTTAAAAATAAGCGAGACTAATCTCTACATTACACAATGTTCACATTAATAGTGGTTAGAATATTAACTCAATTAGTTTTTTTTTTTCTGTATGTAACAAAACCATTTTGCTTTTAAATGAGTATCATAGCTTTCGTATACAATATTTAATTGTTGTTGTACGGGAGACAAGGTTTATTAATGAAACATTTAGAAATGAAAGTATTTAAATTATTATCATACATACTTCTAGAATCGTTGTCTACAATTTCCTAATGCATCACGTCTTTGTCCCAGCGGACACTCTAACTCCGGAACCCTTATAACTTGTCCAGTTTGTACTTTTTCGGTAGTGGTCGAAGTTGCAAACCAAAGTTTTTCGCGGAAATTAAACACTACATTGCCTTGAGAACTAACACTCGCCAACGTTATAGTCAATAAAATCACAAATTTCGCGTCCATTTTAATGTAATGTGCTGAGCAGACTACGCCACGCTTGTGTTTATGCCTATGTTGCATATATCACCATGGTCGTCTGCAAACACCACTTTTATCCAAATAAGTGCCTTGCTCTTGGCATCCCGCTGTGTTCGGAGGTACTTCAATCATGCTAGTGTCATCCGAAGGACCGTCTTCATCCTTTTTGGTAGCGGTATTTGCTATTGTTTCGCTTTTGGTGCTATTATACAAAGAAGGTTGGGCGAAAGAGTTTTTAAAATCTCGGACGGGATTGCCGAATATTTGAAGAATATCCTGGATCGAAATAGGCGCTCCAGAAACACAAATAAATAAGCTTAAGACTACACTGAGCACAACTACGCTTCGGAACACAGATATCATTTTAATATTGAACAGACGTTCTCAAACTCAGAAACGATTTGTTTATCACTGACTGATTGGCACACACTCATCGGAAATATCAAATATTTAACAGTTATATGTTTAAGTGTATAATATTTAAACGATACTGGCAACAGAACTATGGACCTTGATATCCCAAAAAATATAGATTAGAATTATTAGAATCGTATGACGCAGTGTTATATAAGCTTTGCGTAAACTTGCTAAATTGATCATTGCCGAATGACATTGTAAAATGGGTATTGAGAAGTATGCTTATTGAGTGATAGCACAGATGTTAATGGATTGAATAGTCCACATTCATGCAAGTATCGCCCGTCAAGTGGTCAATTGTGTAAAAAGCCTCATACTATTGCTATTCTTCACCAATAAAAAACCGGGTTTGGTACACGCTAAATTTAGTACTAACATTTTGTGACTTAAAACAAGAACAAGGAAAGTACTTTGAAGAAATTACACAATTTAACTTTTTTTACAATTCAAAGTGCAAAGTTTTTTACATTTAAATCAAGGACAAATGGTAGAATTGGAGTCTAACGTCAGAGAGTACATTTAGATTTTACAAAATCACTATCAATCCTGTAACAGAAATACTTACCAATACCTACTAATATTACTAACTTAGTGGTAAATGTTTAGGAGTAACCGCATTTTGAAGTGTATATAGCAAAAAGATTAAGACGACGATATAAGATTGGAAGTCGTCGTGGCCTAACGGATAAGACGTCCGGTGCATTCGTGTTGAAACGATGCACCGGTGTTGGAATCCCGCAGGCGGGTACCAATTTTTCTAATGAAATACGTACTCAACAAATGTTCAGGATTAACTTCCACGGTGAAGGAATAACATCGTGTAATAAAAATGAAACCCGCAAAATTATAATTTGCGTAATTACTGGTGGTAGGACCTCTTGTGAGTCCGCGCGGGTGTGTACCACCACCCCGCCTATTTCCGCCGTGAAGCAGTAATGCGTTTCGGTTCGAAGGGTGGGGTAGCCGTTGTAACTATACTGAGACCTTAGAACTTATATCTCGAGGTGGGTGGCGCATTTACGTTGTAGATGTCTATGGGCTCCAGTAACCACGTAACATCAGGTGGACTGTGAGCTCGTCCATCCTCCTAAGCAATAAAAAAAAAAAAAAAACCGAAGTTCAAGCCCCGTAGCAATGGGTAGGCATACAAATCTGGGTATTCTCTCTCCTTTAATTGTTACTATCTTCATCGATATAACAATCCATCATCCAATCCCTTCAGCTTTCATATGCCGCATACAATATGTAAACGCATGGCTAATTAAGAATAAGTAAAATACTAAGTAATTACCACCAGTAAAGTATTACGAAATACTTTACTGGTGGTAGGACCTCTACTGGTGATAGAACCTTTACTGGTGGTAGGACCTCTTGTGAGTCCGCACGGGTAGGTACCACCACCCCGCCTATTTCTGCCGTGAAGCAGTACTGCGTTTTGATTTGAAGGGTGAGGCTGCTGTTGTAACTATACTAAGATCTTGGAACTTATATCTCAAGATGAGTGGCGCATTTACGTTGTAGATGTCTATAGAGCAGTAGATGTCTATGGAGCTACTGGAGCAGTAACCACTTAAAACCAGGTGGGCTGTGACCTCGTCCACCCATCTAAGCAATATAAAAAAAGAAAACTTCATAAATGAAGGTTGTTGGATTGTCGGGTCGCTATCAGCTTCGCGCCTGATTTAGAATTGTGGCACATTTGAGCAAAGTCAAAGCATGAACTTTGCTAAAGCGCTTACAGGCTTTTGAGATAAACACAGTTCACTAAGCGAAATTATGAATAAATTGGTTCAGCATTGCTTAGTTTGAAAATATTAAATTATGAAAATACAGAAAAACATGCCTAATTAATTCCTAAACAGCATGATAGGAGGATATGCTCCACCGATCGCACAAAATATGGTATAAGAACAACATTATGAATATTATTTCAAAACATAGAGTTGTTTATTTCTGTACAAAAATATCTCAATTGTTCGTTATTATACAGGGCTCTTTTTTTTTTTAAAATTACTTCATTATATAAGCAACAATGCAACACATAAAAATAATAAAATAAAGTTAAAAATAACGCTGTTCAATTTCAATTTAAACCTTTATTTCAACTATATAAAATAGACACAAACTCATTTAAGGATAACAATACAATTTATTGCAATTTCAACGAGTAATACTTATTTAAATCAAGTATATCTTAAACCTTCGATTTAATTAGGTATAAAATTTTTAAATAAAAAGCAAGTGAAAATACACATTATCGTTTTAATTTCAAACAAATTTTAATATGCTTTGATGTTGACCATAAAGAATGGCATAAATACAGATACATTATTTTGCGGGCGGCGTTGGAATTTTGTGATTAAATTTGCCATGAAAATATTTTAATTACATACATCCAACGGTAATTTAGGACTTTTCATAGTGCATAAAAATTACACATACCTTACATGTATCTATACATTAAAAGGGTGGAGTAACAGTCTAGCTAGTGAATTGATAATTACTAAAAACTTCACCAAAAGTCCACCTTATAAGGAATTGAAACTTTAACATAATTGTGAAATTGATTGTTATTTTGCACATGCCTATCCAAATCTAGTTATTTGTTGAATTATTTATAGTCAATTTATATTAAGTTTAAAATAAGGAACAGTACATAGTGTTGCTAAATTTTCTTTAGTTACACGGCTTGCTTTTATGTTTTTTCGCTTTCTTTTCCTGAAAATAATAAGTTTCCAAATTATTGTACATTGTATACAACAGCTTTGTCTCGGTGTTTATATTTTACGTCTATTACAAACTCTATGCTCAGAAACTAAATATTTATAACATGTGCAAAGTGATTCAAACAGTCCGTCATTATTGCTCATTAGAGCCGCAATCGAAGTTCTCTCCAAGAAACTCAACGCAAAAGATCATTAATACGCTTCGATCAATAATAGTTAATACGCTTTTTATTAGCTTCAGACGTAGGTATGTATGATTGTAACGGAATCTTTGAACATGATTTTGACCCCCTTCAAAACGTCGAATTAACTCGAAACTTGATATACTTATTAAGGACCGATAACAATTTAATATTAAAAAAGAATTGAAAAAATTGAAATACAACTAAAAAATTAAAAATAAAGAATAGTTTAAAAAAAATTAACAAAATACGCTTTTATAGAAAATCTTTTAAAATATTTTTCAAACAAATTGAAGTGTTATACTGCTAGATAAACCCAATTTTCGAGTAAATTAAAATATCCCATTCAGGCCTTTTTTGCGAAGTAAGTAATGTAAGTGTTTCAACTTAATAATCAAGTTTCGCTGATCGAACTTCAGCGGGTTATGAAGAAAACTACAATCACTTTCAATTTATCAAATTACTGTCAAATTGCAAAAAGAGAAGTAAAGGTATCATAGATATTTGTATCACTTACAGAACCACAATCTGAGCCGCCATCATTAGAGTCATCATGTTGTGAGCTTTTCTGTAATAAAGAAAACTATTTTACTGGTGGTAGGACCTCCTGTGAATCCACGCGGGTGGGTACCACCACCCTGCCTATTTCTGCCGTGAAGCAGTAATGCGTTTCGGTTTGAAGGGTGGGGCAGCCGTTGTAACTATACTGAGACCTTAGAACTTGTATCTCAAGGTGGGTGGCGCATTTACGTTGTGGACGTCTATGGGCTCCAGTAACCACTTAACACCAGGTGGGATGTGACCTCGTCCACCCATCTAAGCAATAAAAAAAATAAAAAACTATGTATTGAAAAGCCAGTTCCATAATTTTCAATTTCCGGAAACGAGAAAGAATTTAAACAAAAACAATGGATTAATGAAAAAAGTTACTAAAAAAGCATGTATAATCTGTAAGTTAATATAATCTGTATAATCTGTAAAGTATATTCTGTAAGTTTCTAAAACTATTGTTATGATTTTCAAAAAAGATGAGTAGACTGAGCAATATTGTTCAGTTGCAGTGATGTCCATAAGGGACCACTTTTTATGTGCCTATATATAGATACTACAATCACTTTCAATTTAACAAATTACTATCAAATTGCAAAAAGAGAAGTAAAGGTATCACAAATATTTGTATCACTTACAGAACCACAATCTGAGCCGCCATCATTAGAGTCATCATGTTGTGAGCTTTTCTGTAATAAAGAAAACTATTTGAAAAGCCAATTCCATAATTTTCAATTTCCGGAAACGAGAAAGAATTTGAACAAAAACAATGGATTAATGAAAAAAATTACTAAAAAAGCATGTATAATCTGTAAATTAATATAATCTGTATAATCTGTAAAGTATAATCTGTAAGTTTCTAAAACTATTGTTATGATTTTCAAAAAAGATGAGCAAACTGAGCAATGTTGTTCTGCGATAAAATTCCTTTACTCTGCCCTGCATTTGTCTTGAATCTGGGTTCACAAACATTCTTATGTAGTACCTAACCCAGTTCACTAATTACATAAGAACTGTACACGTAAAACATTAATAATTAAATAATACAACTAGGCCTTTAATATTGATTTATTTTTCTACATAATCATTTGCAGACGCGCACATAGATTGTTTTTACGCTACCATGCGTAAGAGGTGTGCATCTCTGGTAAACAGAGTGAGGGCCAGCTCCAACAGTCTCCTGAGCATGATCACAAGCAGGCTGGACTGTATATACATGGGTCGCTGTGGTGCCATCTCCCATGGGATGTTACCACAGTAATTCATTGTGATGTAAATATAACTACTAACATAGGTCTAAGTCTTATTAACAATTTATATGAGTCATGGATACTTGAAATAAAATCATTATTATTATTATTATTATTTGGCACAAAATTGAACCGTTTAGTGAATTACATTTATAATATGTATTTTTTGGTCATTAAATACGATTCAGTTAACTCGTTTATCGATCCTAAATCTTGAATCCAACCTAATTAGATGTACTTAAATAAATCTGTCAATGTATGTAATATTTCGATCACAAATTACTTTTTTGGCTGTGCCCATTTTATTTATCAGCGCGCTATAAAATTATTGCTAAAACCAATAAATGGAATTTTATTGTAAGAAGTTACATTGTAAGAAGTTGTTCGGTTGCAGTGATTTCCATAAGGGACCACTTTTTATGTGCCTATATGTTGATCATAATAAGTCACCCAGCCACTTCAATAGTCATTACACCAATAAACATGTATTTCTGTAAGTTATAAACTGTGAGCGTTCAAGAAATGGAAACACTGATACTCAGTCCAGAAATTGTGACATTTTATACAAGAGACGTTGCAAAAACACCTGTGCCATGACCGCCGATGTAATTAGTTATTGATTCAAGAGATTAGAAAAAAATATGATTTTCAAAAACGCTTACCGGATCAGAATCGCATCCTGAGTCTTGGGATTTTATTCTGTAAAATAAAAGAGTCACATTATAAAAATATTAAAATTAATTTTTAATGAAAACTAATATTATATAAACAGAAGAATATGTTCGTCATTACATCTGCGCTTCCACAATGGCTAAGCCAAATCAGATGTATTTTTAGTTAGATATTGAGAAAAACCAGGTCTAATACATATTTAGTATTAATTTTATTTATCTACCAAGATATACCAATTACAAAAAATTATATACAGTAATCCCCCTTATAACACGGTACTGTTATAACGCATTTTCCACACAGGATTCCACAAGTTATATTTCTGTACTGTAAACTGTATAACAATTTGTACACTTCATAATCAATTTCGCGTGCCTTTGCACATTGTGTCAATTATGTTGTTTCTCAAAATTACATGAATTTATGAAATTTGTCTTCCCAGTTTTTTAATTGTAAAAACATTTGTTAGGTATATTGTTTTATATTATTTTGTGTAATATATATCATATTTGTACATACCGCGTTATATGGGGTCATACAAGCGTCATACAAGCGCGTTATGCGAGTATGTTCCCACAACGCGTTTCCTATAACGCGATACTAAACTACCGTGTTATAGGATAGATTACTGTATTAGTGGTAGGATGCGTTAATGGTCCAGTTTCATGCATGTGAAATCGCCGCTAATCTGTAGTAAAAGCTTTTTTTTTTTTTTTTTTTTTTTTTTTTTTTTTTTTTTTTTTTTTTTTTTTTTTTTTTTTTTTTTTTTTTTTTTTTTTTTTTTTTTTTTTTTTTTTTTTTTTTTTTTTTTTTTTTTTTTTTTTTTTTNTTTCCGGAAACGAGAAAGAATTTAAACAAAAACAATGGATTAATGAAAAAAGTTACTAAAAAGCATGTATAATCTGTAAGTTAATATAATCTGTATAATCTGTAAGTTTCTAAAACTATTGTTATGATTTTCAAAAAAGATGAGCAGACTGAGCAATATTGTTCAGTTGCAGTGATGTCCATAAGGGAGCACTTTTTATGTGCCTATATGTAGATACTACAATCACTTTCAATTTATCAAATTACTATCAAATTGCAAAAAGAGAAGTAAAGGTATCATAGATATTTGTATCACTTACAGAGCCACCATCTGAGCCGCCATCATTAGAGTCATCATGTTGTGAGCTTTTCTGTAATAAAGAAAACTATTTGAAAAGCCAATTCAATAATTTTCAATTTCCGGAAACGAGAAAGAATTTGAACAAAAACAATGGATTAATGAAAAAAATTACTAAAAAAGCATGTACAGTCTGTAAGTTAATATAATCTGTATAATCTGTAAATTAATATAATCTGTATAATCTGTAAATTAATATAATCTGTATAATCTGTAAAGTATAATCTGTAAGTTTCTAAAACTATTGTTATGATTTTCAAAAAAGATGAGCAAACTGAGCAATATTGTTCTGCGATAAAATTCCTTCACTCTGCCCTGCATTTGTCTTGAATCTGGGTTCACAAACATTCTTATGTAGTACCTAACCCAGTTCACTAATTACATAAGAACTGTACACGTAAAACATTAATAATTAAATAATACAACTAGGCCTTTAATATTGATTTATTTTTCTACATAATCATTTGGCACAAAATTGAACCTTTTAGTGAATTACATTTATAATATGTATTTTTTGGTCATTAAATACGATTCAGTTAACTCGTTTATCGATCCTAAATCTTGAATCCAACCTAATTAGATGTACTTAAATAAATATGTCAATGTATGTAATATTTCGATCACAAATTACTTTTTTGGCTGTGCCCATTTTGTTTATCAGCGCGCTATAAAATTATTGCTAAAACATTTATTGGATTTTAATTGTAAGAAGTTGCATTGTAAGAAGTTGTTCGGTTGCAGTGATGTCCATAAAGGACCACTTTTTATGTGCCTATATGTAGATCATAATAAGTCACCCAGCCACTTCAATAGTCATTACACCAATAAACATGTATTTCTGTAAGTTATAAACTGTGAGCGTTCAAGAAATGGAAACACTGATACTCAGTCCAGAAATTGTGACATTTTATTCAAGAGACGTTGCAAAAACACCTGTTCCATGACCGCCGATGTAATTAGTTATTGATTCAAAAGATTAGAAAAAAATATGATTTTCAAAAACGCTTACCGGATCAGAATCGCATCCTGAGTCTTGGGATTTTATTCTGTAAAATAAAAGAGTCACATTATAAAAATGTTAAAATTAATTTTTAATGAAAGCTAATATTATATAAACAGAAGAATATGTTCGTCATTACATCTGCGCTTCCACAATGGCTAAGCCAAATCAGATGTATTTTTAGTTAGATATCGAGAAAAACCAGGTCTAGTACATATTTAGTATTAATTTTATTTATCTATTAAGATATACCAATTACCAAAACTATATACAGTAATCCCCCTTATAACACGGTACTGATATAACGCATTTTTATATTGTGCAATTTCAGTTCCTCGTATAACACGGGTATTCCCCCCCTATAACACGGGGATTCCACAAGTTATAATATTTCTATACTGTGAAATGTATAACAATTTGTACACTTTATATTTATAATCAATTTCGCGTGCATTTGCACATTGTGTCAATTATGTTGTTTCTCAAAATTACATGAATTTATGAAATTTGTCTTCCCAGTTTTTTAATTGTAAAAACATTGGTTAGGTATATTGTTTTATATTATTTTGTGTAATATATATCATATTTGTACATACCGCGTTATATGGGGTCATACAAGCGTCATACAAGCGCGTTATGCGAGTATGTTCCCACAACGCGTTTCCTATAACGCGATACTAAACTACCGTGTTATAGTATAGATTACTGTATTAGTGGTAGGATGCGTTAATGGTTCAGTTTCATGCATGTGAAATCACCGCTAATCTGTAGTAAAAGCTGCTGGAATGTGTAGGTTGAAAATTTGGGTAAAATACTCACTGTTTTAAACATGGGCTGCTTTCTATTACGACGACCACTGCAGCGAGTATAAGGCAGATCACAAGAACTTTATTCATTTTGCTCCAAGTTTTTCTAAAAGAAAACGCACCTACATCAATAATTTACATATTTAATTGTAATATCTGTAAGCATTTCTCCAAAGATATTTGGTATTTGAATGTACACGTTCCTGTCTCGTGTGTTAGACCAATTATCGCAATTGTTCTTCGATAAATGAACAGACTATGCCACAGAAACCATATAATTACATACAATGCTAACCTGATTTGGGACACTAATAGTTAAAAAACAAGTTGACAAACTAGAGCCGGCATATCAAAGAATCGAATAGATAAATATTATAAAGTAGTAAATAGCAGTCAGGATAATATAAATCGGTCTCGAACGGAGACGTAAAATGTCAACACTGTAGATAAAAAATCTACATTTTCAGCAAAGGCTAGATTTTTGGAGATAAATATGTCTCTTGTGACTAAGCAGTAATAAATACTGACATTGACACTTAGGTGGAGGTGTGAAAAAACATAAAAAACTGATGAGTCACCGATAAAGGACTAAAAAAGTACATATTCATAAAAAATAAAATTTATAGTAAACTTGATCACTCAAACTACTCTTAGATTTTATTTATTTATTTATTTTTTATTGCCCTTATAGGCAGACAAGCACACGGCCCACCTGATGGTGAGTATTTACCGTAGCCCTTGGACTTCAGCAATACCAGGGGCAGAGCCAGGCCGCTGGCTACCGCTTAATACTCTCTACAAGCCTCGTTTGAAGAAGGACATGTCATAGCGCTGGGCGGTGCGATGGTAAAAACGAGATGATGGTAAGTATCATCTCAAACAATTCCTCAAAGCACTCCCCATGGAACATACAGTGGGAACCAAAGTCCCTCCGCAGAGCCAGAGATTCCGAACGATCCGTGAGAATGAGAGATTGAATACGTGAGTTTAAATTCAGCGGTAGCAAAACCTTGTGGATAATAATATAGAGTTCGTAAATGTAACTAATATAGACACAATCAATAAGTATTGTAAAAGCTACGGACCTCCCGGGATACTCTGGTATCAGAGACTACATCCGTCAAATAAGCATGTCTGATGACCCAGCTATTGTTTGAAGGTAGCGATTATCCCCGTTATTTTGTTTAAAAAAAAGTATAAAAGATTTGTGGTAAGTTCACAATCTATGTATCGCATACTTTATGATTGCGATGCATACAATTAAACTGGACACGTCACTTATTCGCTATCCGAATAAAAATATCTGTCTATAAGGTCCTATTCTCAACACTGTCACGAAATTCATAAGAGTGGTATAGGGAATGAAGGGTATAGACCACGATATTGACACGAAGGATTCTACATCATGCACCTACCGACCCGCTTAAAGAATTAATACGGAAGCTGAAAACTCCAATACAACTCCAAAACAGTACAACTTTATATTCCCGATTAAGTGTATACAAATATACAGATGGCGATGCTTATATTGTACTGTTTAGCAATACCGTCTTTACCATAAGGGCACACGGAGCCCGTGCCCAGGGCCCCCATTCTCAGGGGGCCCCGAAAAACTGACAATTTCTCTCACACGTTTATTCTCAAAACCTTTTTGTCGGGCACATTACACTTTTATCACAGATCAGTAATCAAAAGGTATTTACAAGGCATATACTATGCCTATAATAGAAGATTTTGCTCACCAGAAATCCCGAAAGAAACCGTTATCGAAATCGTAACCAAAAAACCAGCAACATTCTTATATCATTAATGACATATTATAATATCATACTGTATTTGATTACCTATAACAAATGGTCTCATACTCAGTAAAAAAATGTTGTTATAATTCGCTTTTTTTACTTTCCAAAAGGGCCTCAAATTCTTGTGTGCCCAAGGGCCCCATCCTAGTTTAAGACGTCCCTGCTGTTTAGGTAATCACAATAATAGCATAAGGGCCGTAAGCATGTCTGCCCACAAATATACCACACATATTCAATATTAAATAACACTTCAGAATGGTAGAAATAGATTACGAATAACTTACCAAGCTGCTTGACAAAGTTTTTTAAGTCTTGGGTTTTTAAGGCTTGTTGTTATATATTGGAACACATTGAAGCTCCGTTAGTATATATATACTATTTTATAGCTAGGTATGCTAATTAAAATAATTTCACGCATGATCAAAAATAAACCAGATAATTGCCATGAAAAATGAACATTAATTTATTAATTACTATTAAATATTTATATTTGTAGAATTCATAAAGCAAATACAGCTGTGACGAGCTCGGAAAATTCAAATGAGATTAAAATAGTGACTTTGTAAATAAACAAATTATATTTACGTGAAATAGAGGGCACTTGTAGATTAAAGGAGTTTTTATTTTCATGCTGATTGCTCAGTAATTTGTGTTTATGAGCGTCGGCAGCCTGTAGCTGATAGTTAGCTGGTAATGTTCTACAATCAGATATATTTTTTTAATAATGAGATACACCTCTTGTGAGTCCGCACGGGTAGGTACCACCGCCCTGCCTATTTCTGCCGTGAAGCAGTAATGCATTTTGGTTTCAAGGGTGGGGCAGCCGTTGTAACTATATTATGAACTAGCGACCCGCCCTCGCTTCGCTTCGGAAACATTAAAACACACATGAAACCAAAAAATAAAAATTTTAAAAAAATTAAAAAAAGTAGCCTATGTTCATCAGAGACAATGTCGGCTTCTAATGGAAAAATAATTTTTCAAATCGGTCCAGTAGTTTCGGAGCCTATTCGAAACAAACAAACAAATCTTTCCTCTTTATAATATTAGTATAGATGAAGAAACTGTCAGGAATAACACAAGTAACCCTCAGAGTTAAAGATTCGATTATGGGCTGCGAGTAGCTATAGCGGTTTGAACCGACTGCAATAGAATGATTGTGGCGGCTATTGCTCGGTAGACTCACGGCCTACCCAGTATTAAATGATAACGGTGCACCATAATTGCTTTGTATTATACGATGTTATTCCTTCATCGTAAAAGTTGTTCTTGAACGTCGTGAGTAAAGTATGTAAATATGTACATATTTGTTGTATTCTTAAACAAACTTCGATGAAATGACCACCACGGTATTAACCGACACCCCATTATTTTTGTGCAGACAATTATTTTTTTATGTTACAAAATACACGTTTTTTTTATTTCTTAGGACGGACGAGCTCACGGCCCACCTGATTACCCGGGTCTATTGACATCTACAATGTAAATTTCGCCACCTACCTTGAGATATGAGTTCTAAGGTCCCAGTTTTTACAGTACAACGGCTGCCCCATCCAATGCATTACAGCTTCACGGCAGAAATAGGCAGGGTGGTGGTACCTACCCATGCGGACTCACAAGACGTCCTACCACCAGTAACTACGCAAATTATAATTGTGCGGGTTTGGTTCTAATTTCACAATGTTATTTTTTCACTGTGGAAGTCAATCGTGAACATTGGAGACGTACGTATTTCATGAGAAAAATTGGTACTTGCCTGCGGGATTCGAAAACTGGTGCATCGCAAGATACGAATGCACCGGACGTCTTATCATTTAGGCCACGATGACTTTTGACAGACCCAATATATTTTAAATTAAAAAGAATAATTAAATTATAATATTTTTATTTCATTTTCTAAGCAAGCAAGGTAGGTGTTGATGTAAATTTATTAAAAGCTAAAATTTTAAATTGAAATATGAAATTTCAAAGAGTTATTATTAATAAAACATGTGCTCTATTCTTGATGATAAATTGTAATATTATATATCCAAATTACTAACCACAATTTAGTACTGCAAATCTTTACTTTTTGTATTCAATATAATGGATGCTACAACTATTCTAATACCTTTGTGTAAACTATAAAATTTACTTGAATTAAAACATTATTTTAAAAAGCACCGGAACAAACAACAAAACTCGCTTCTAACTAATTTTGGTTTTAGAATATAGGTCTACATCTCCCGTCAGCTGTTCTTTTAAAGCCTGTAGCACATTCCCCCTTAAAATTATCTCTTCCGTCCTTTTCTGTTGTTGTTTTTCCTGCCGATGCTGGAGTTTTCTGGGTAGCTAATTCCACTCCACCACGTTGCACTGAATCAGAAGAGCCATTGTAGTTATTTTGCTCGTTATCGTCGTCTCGGAATATTAATCTATCCAATACATCTTGACCCGTTGCTTGTGCACTCTTGCTTTTGAATTCACTTGCTCCAGCTGAATTCAATAATAAAACAACACAGCACACAATAAAAACATAACAATTCATGGTTGAAATTTACAAACTCCCACGTCCACTTAACTCCTCTCAATGTTTCCTTTTACTGATTCATTCGTAGTGTCAACACAAAAATAACTTCAAAACATTTAAAGTTTTTCAGAAGTATTAAATCATGTTCCATTCCAGGAAATAATCAAACATCAACTACGTCAAGTTAGTTATGCTTAATGCACAATAATCGATGAGGAAAACAGTATATAAATATACATAACTATATAATAATACTCGTTTTGTGTTTTGATTGAAATTAAATCTGAAAAGTTTTATAGTTTCTAAATTAATGCTGACATATTTTCTTTTGGTTTTTGCGAATCACAGACATAATTAAAACTTATTTTACTCCTTAATCTCGCCTTGTTTACTGACATTTTATTATATTGTTACGCCGGTAAGAGTAACGCCATCTATCGCCGAATAGCTGAAACCAATATCAAAGGATCTAGTAATATCTAGAACGCTCGAGAAGTACAACGCAATCAATGTCGTATCGACTATAAAAGCGTTTTGGAGATGGCAAGCAGCCAGTTCGTAATCGGACCTACTCGAAACAGCGAACGGATCACCTGAAGCTAAGCAGAAGAAGTGAATTGAGAATTTTAAAGTGTTTGTGAAGTGTTTTAAGTGTTATAAGTGAGTCGACTATTATCAAAGCCGGCAATCTGACTTTTGGATAATTATTGGTAAATCAGAAAAACGAATTATTGACTTTGTATTCCATTGGCAGTCACAAAACTCTTCGGAACGACATCTTAGATAAATAACAGGTTAACTATTAACCTTTATTTAATGCAGTTTTTGAACCGTATTCTTTGAAGGAGACGATTATATTCAAATCAATATGTATTGACATATCAATAACATTTTTTTGTCCAAATTCACAGATTGCCACCTTTGATAATAGACAACTCAAGTGCTAACACATTTAAAGTTGTACTTTGGTGGAACATTTATTTATCCCGAACCCCAGCACATAACAATATTATTTCTAACTTGAACTGATGGTAGGACCTCTTGTGAGTCCGCACGGGTAAGTACCACCACCCTGCCTATTTCTGCCGTGAAGCAGTAATACGTTTCGGTTTGAAGGTTAGGGCAGCCGTTGTAACTATATCGGCCCTCTTCCCTGAGCGAGCGGAATACGTTTCCCCGGCGATGGCTTCACCCTCAGCCACAGACTCTCGAGAAGAGGAAAGCACCGATGTCCCCGAGGTGACGCAAGCAGAGATGAGAGCGGCCGTGTCGCGACTCCGGTCTAAGAACACGGCCCCGGGACCCGACGGAGTTCCTGGTCGAGCTCTCGTCCTGGCTCTGAAGGAGCTAGAGCCCCAGCTGAGGGGACTCTTCGCGGCATGTCTCGAGCAGGGTCAGTTTCCTAGTGTATGGAAGGAGGGTAAGCTGGTCCTACTCAGGAAGGAGGGGCGCCCCGCGGACTCGCCGTCCGCGTATCGGCCCATAGTGCTGCTCGATGAGGCGGGCAAACTTTTTGAGCGCATTATCGCAGATCGCCTCGTCAGCCACTTGTGCAGGGAGGGGCCGGACCTGGATGACAACCAATTTGGTTTTCGTCGGGGGCGCTCCACCATAGAAGCCATCATGCGCGTGAGGGCCCTGGCGGAGGAGACGGTGTCCCGGGGTGGGGTGGTACTGGCGGTGTCTTTAGACATCTCCAACGCTTTCAACACCCTACCCTGGAGTTGTATTCGGGAGGCTCTGAAATACCATCGCGTGCCTCCCTACCTCCGCCGCACGGTAGGGGCTTATCTGGAGGGTAGATGCGTCACTTATCGGGGACGTGACGGTGCCGGTCGGCACCTCATGTCGTGCGGTGTTCCACAGGGATCGGTCTTGGGACCGCTCCTGTGGAACATCGGCTACGACTGGGTGCTGAGAGGCGAGCTCCCGTCGGGCGCCAACTTGACGTGTTATGCGGACGACACGCTTGTCACTGCCCGGGGGAGCTCGCACAGGGAAGCGACGTTGATAGCCGCGGCTGCGGTGTCACTGGTGGTGAACCGCATCCGGCGCCTGGGCCTGGAGGTGGCCCTAAACAAGTCGGAGGCTATGGTGTTTCATGGCCCCCGACGTGCGCCGGCGCCGGGATCACACATCGTGGTAAGTGGGACCCGGATAGCTGTCGAGTCCACCATGAAGTATCTGGGATTGGTGCTCGACAGCCGATGGGAATTCGGGCCCCACTTCCGGCGGCTGGTGCCCAAGCTGATGGGTGCAGCGGGCGCGCTTTCAACGTTGCTTCCCAATTTGGGGGGCCCGAGCGCCGCCTGTAGGCGGTTGTACGTGGGAATCGTGCGGTCCATGGCCCTGTATGGGGCCCCTGTGTGGGCGATGGACATGACGGCCAGCACACTCGCCATTCTGCGTAAGCCGCAGAGGGTGATGGCCGTCAGAGTCATCCGCGGGTACCGCACGATTTCCTACGAGGCGGCTTGCGTCCTGGCCGGATCCCCGCCCTGGGACCTAGAGGCGAAAGTACTCGCGTCATTATATCGATGGCGCGAGGAAGAGCGGGCACGGGGCTCGAGGCTGGTGCAGCGGCAGATCGCGCTGCGCCGAGAGGAGCTCCGTCTGGCCTTGGTGGCGGAATGGCGGCAAAGGCTTCTGCGCCCTACCGCCGGCCTCGCAACCGTCGAGGCGATCCGGCCAGTACTCGACGACTGGCTCGGGAGAAGGCACGGATCCCTGTCGTTTAGGGTGACACAGGTGCTGTCGGGGCACGGTTGCTTCGGCAAGTACCTGTGCCGCATAGACAGGGAGCCGGACGCTCGGTGCCACCACTGCGTCCACTGCGGGGAGGACACGGCGCAACACACGCTCGCCGAGTGTGTAGCTTGGGAGGAGCAGCGCCGTGTCCTCACAAATGAAGTAGGAAGCGATCTGTCGCTGCCGGCCGTAGTGCGGAGGATGGTCGGCAGCGCAGAGTCGTGGGACGCGGTGGTGTCCTTCTGCGAGGACGTGATGTCGCAGAAGGAAACTGCAGAACGGGAGAGGGAGATCTCGACTCCCTTTCCCGGCCGCAGAAGGCGCACCGGGCGCAGGACAAGGGCGGACAACGCCCTTTTCCGCCCCCCATGAATGGGTCCAGGGGCGAGGGACTTGGGAAAGCCCTCGCCCCCTATTCGATGGACCTGAGACGGAGGCGCATGCGGGTGTCGGCGCGTGCCTCTGAGGCGATGCACGGAGTAGCTGAACGCCTCACTACTCCGTGCAGGAGACGAGGCCTGGACAGACCGGGCCAGCACTGGTGTGGGGCTGCGGAAGAATTTGGATTCCCGCGGCCCTGCGCGCACGTGTGGGTGGACACCGGGGTGGTTTTAGCCGGTAGGAGTCCGGCACGCCCCTCCGCTTTTCCCCAGCCGGAGGTAGTCCATGACGATTTCCCCCCGAAAAAAAAAAAAAAAAAAAAAGAAAAAAAAGCCGTTGTAACTATACTTGAGACCTTAGAACTTATCTCGAGGTGGGTGGCGCATTTACGTTGTAGATGTCTATGGGCTGCAGTAACCACTTAACACCAGGTTGTAAGCTGTAAGCTCGTCCACCCATCTAAGCAATAAAGAAGTCGTCGTGGCCTAAAGAATAAGACGTCCGGTGCATTCGTATATAGCGATGCAACGGTGTTCGAATCCCGCAGGCGGGTACCAAGTTTTCTAATGAAATACGTACTTAACAATTGTTCACGATTGACTTCCACGGTGAAGGAATAACATCGTGTAATAAAAATCAAACCCGCAAAATTATAATTTGTGTAATTACTGGTGGTAGGACCTCTTGTGAGTCCGCACGGGTAGGTACCACCACCCCACCTATTTCTGCAGTGAAGCAGTAATGCGTTTCGGTTTGAAGGGTGGGGCAGCCGTTGTTAATATACTGAGACCTTAGAACTTATATCTCAAGGTGTGTGGAGCATTTACGTTGTAGATGTCTATGGGTTCCAGTAACCACTTAACACCAGGTGGGCTGTGAGCTCGTCCACATATCTAGGCAATAAAAAAATAAAAAAAGTCATCTATTATTACCACGAAAAGGTAAAGTATTTGAAACGTCGAAAATAATAAGGTAAAATAAGCGTCATCACGGTCTAAACGAAGTCATGGTAGCCTAAAAGAAATGACGCTCGATGTACTCGCATCGAGTAATACGAATAAGCCAATGTTCAAATCCCTCAGACAGACACGAATCGTTCTACGCGCTTAACTCATATTCACGAACGACTTCAATGTCGAAGGAAAAACAAACACAGTGTTATTACACAGTGTTATTAAAAAACAAGTGAAAATTAAAATTATCGTAATTACGATACAATTGAAACACAGATCTCAAGTCTGAAGGTGACTTCGTAACAAGGAGACACTCTACAAAACTTGCATACATACGTTCTGTCATAACCTATGCAAGTGTAGGGCTCGCTCACGCGGCCCGTACACACATTATCTCTCTCCAGGTCATCCAATCCTGTTTCTGCAAGATAGACATCGGAGCCCCGTGGTATGTGAGGAATGTTCATGTTTACAAAAACCTTAAGCTAAAACCGATACGTAAGTATCTTAGGGAAGCGTAAGAACGCTACTTTGAAAAAGCGGCGCCACCCGACAGCACCCTTAGCGTGGCCACTGTTAACTACTTATTCATCCCAGCCGACGCGACGGGGCAAAGCAAATCCGCCATCGCCCAAAACATGTCATGTCAGACCCCCGGATTCACTCTCGGTGCTTTTATGCTCTACTATGATGACTATGATGAAACGACTATGATGAAAAGTTCGACGAGTGAACTAGCCCATAGACACAAGCCACTGAGTTTCTCGCCGGATCTTCTCAGTGGATCGCGATTCCGATCCAGTACTGCTCTTACTAGGGCTAGTGTAAGCAATTCTCTCAAGTTGAGCCCGTGAGCTCACCTAGCCCCTTGGGCTACCAACGATTAGGTAGGAAAGAAAGGTGGATGGCGATATTCATGTCTATGGGTTGCAGTAAACTAACATGACGTGTTTTCCAAATATATATATATGGTCATAAGTAAAAGAAATCTACTTAAGTTATAAAATTAAATGCCAGATAGGATCCGTAAAATGTAGTGTAACCCGAGATCTTACATAGAGATATAAGCCGCAAACACAATGCAACGGTACTACGGCTGTAGTTCAACGAACAGTTAACTAACTACTAAAAAAATCTTTTTATTCCATTTTTACAAGAGAAGCCGTCGGTACTCATGAACCACAAAAGCTGTTTATACTATATAGTTCAGCTCATCGTGGAGCCTCGTTAGCGGACCCGCAATACAAACTCGCTTCAGTGACTGCATCCAGATTTGTTTGGTCAGATACCCATTATTTACGTAAGATACAATGTTTTAATATGAGGCTAGTTGTTCGGGTAATAGAAAACATAGCGTGTCCTTTTGTCGGAAGTAGGACGTATTTTAAACACACACTGGACGGCACCATCTATTTATTATTGATTATTGTAGTTTTAAAGAGCTGTTTTTTTAATAATATTGAAACCAGAACCACAAATATAGAAACGTCATATGATTAACTTGAAGATAATTTTTTTATTTTATTGCTTAGTTGGGTAGACGATCTCACAGCCCACCCGGTGCTAAGCGGTTACTGGAGCCTATAGACATCTACAACGTAAGTGCGCCACCCACCTTGAGATATAAGTTCTAAGGTCTCAGTATAGTTACAACGGCTGCCCCACTATTCAAACCGAAACGCATTACTGCTTCACGGCAGAAATAGGCAGGGTGATGGCACCTACCCGTCCGGACTCACAAGAGTTCCTACCACCAGTAATTACGCAAATTATAATTCGCGGGTTTCATTTTTATTACACGATGTTATTCCTTCACCGTGGAAGTCAATCGTGAACGTTTGTTAAGTACGTATTTGATTAGAAAAATTGGTACCCGCCTGCGGTATTCGAACACCGTTGCATCGCTAGATACGAATGCACCGGACGTCTTATCCTTTAGGCCACGACGACTACTAACGACTTTAGAGACTTTGTCAGTCATGGGATTATGCATTGGATAGTCTGTATGTTCATCATGCTTAGAAAGAAGTATGTAGTCATTCATTAGAATATAAATTCATTGCAAAGGTATTTTTGGAGTCTGCGCAGAGGAACAAGTTGATACAACAACAACATTTTAGATTAAACGAATAAAAAACAAAAGTGCATATAATATTTGAATACAGAAGATTAAAAAAAAATGTTTTCAAAAATTGTTTTTATGTATATACGAATTTATAATTTATATTAGGAGTACAAATAAGTTACCGCCGTTTTTTGTCGAAAAAATTATATTTATTATGAAAGAACGGTAATTTAAATTTAATCGAAGTATTGTCCATCACTAGCAACTACTTTTCTCATCTCTCAGGCAGAGTTCGGATTCCGCGTCTTAAGAACTCCTCGTCTTTTGAGGCTATCCACGAATCAACCCAATTTTTGGTATCTTCATATGATGTAAACCACTGCTCCGACAGAGCATGTGCCATTGACCGGAACAATATAGATAGTCAGACGGCGCAATGTCTGGTGAACACGGCGGGTGAGGCAGTACTTCCCAATTAAGTGTTTTTAAATAATTTTTCAGCGGTACCGCTACATGCGGACGAGCATTATCATGGAGCAGAATAATTTTGTCATGTCTGGAGTAAGTATTGAGGGCGTTTTTCCTTTAGAGCTCAATCTCATCAATTGCGTTCGGTAGAGAGCTCCAGTGATTGTTTCGCCTGGATTAAGCAGCTCATAGTACACCACACCCAGCTGATCCCACCAAATACACAGCATGAGTTTTTTTCCATGAATATTCGGTTTTGCTGTGGATGTTGACGCGTGGCCAGGTAGTCCCCATGATTTTCTTCTTTTTGGATTATCATAATGTATCCACTTTTCATCACCAGTGACGATTCGATGTAAAAAACTTTTTTTTTTGGTGCCTAGCTAGCAGCATTTCACTCATGCATAATCGGCGTTCAACATCTCTCGGCTTTAATTCGTATGGAACCCAATTACCTTGTTTATGAATCATTCATAACGATTTTAAGCGACGTGAGACTGCTTGACGAGTGACTTCTAAAGTAAGTGCAAGTTCCTTTTGTACTTGAGACGAATCTTCCTCCAATAATTCCGTCAATTGTGCATCCTCATAAATTTTTGGCCTTCCACTGCGATATTTGTCTTCTACGTCAAAATCACCGTTTTTAAACTTTTGAAACCACTCACTACATGTTCTCTCACTCAAGGCAGCCTCATTATATGCTTCTACGAGCAATCGATGGACCTCGGCTGCAGATTTTTTTAAATTAAAAAAGTAATTAAAAGCTCCCGCAAATGACGCTTATTTGGCTCAAATTTTGACATTTTTGGATGAATAAAAATATATGATGCTAATACGGAGTAAATAATATGATAGGGTTAAGTTGTTCTTAACTGATCAACTTAATAAAATCAAGCCGATTATCATCTGTGAATTCGAACGTAAACCTCGTGCCACACCATCTTTCTCAAAACGGCGGAAAGTTATTTGTACACCTTTATATTTTATCAATATTTCAATTCGTTCAAGTATACTTCAAATAAAACGCTATTCAATTTTAATTTAATTCTTTATTTCAAGCATATAAAATACACACAAACTCATTTAAGGATAACAATACAATTTATTGCAATTTCAACTAGTAATACCTACTTAAATCGAAGTGGAAAGAAAATATTCTTTAAGCCTTCGATTTAATTAGGTATAAAATATTTATGACAGTAATTTATTACGTTTTATAAAAAGCATGTGAAAATACAGATTATCGTTTTAATTTCAAACAAATATGTTTGATGTTGACCATAAAGTATGGCATAAATACATACACATTATTTTGCGAGCAGAGATGAAATTTTGTGATTAAATTTGCCATGAAAATATTTTAATTACATACATCCAACGGTAATTTAGGACTTTTCATAGTGCATAAAAATTACACATACCTTACATGTATCTATACATTAAAAGGGTGGAGTAGCAGTCTAGCTAGTGAATTGATAATTACTAAAACCTTCACCAAAAGTCCACCTTATAAGGAGTTGAAACTTTCCTTTAACATAATTGTGAAATTGATTGTTATTTTGCACATGCCTATCCAAATTTAGTTATTTGTTGAATTATTGATAGTACATTTATATTAAGTTTAAAATAAGGAACAGTAAGTAGTGTTGCTAAATTTTCTTTAGTTACACGGCTTGCTTTTATGTTTTTTCTCTTTCTTTTCCTGAAAATAATAAGTTTCCAAATTATTGTACATTGCATACAAAAGCTTTGTCTCGGGGTCTGTATTTTACTTTGCATTTTACTCTTTTTTGTAATAAACAAATTTTGAATAAGTCCATGAGTCACGACTCGATTTGAGGACAAAAAAACAACATAGAATCAATTAAAAAACTCTCTCCTCAGAAACTAAATATTTAAAACATGAACAAAGTTATTCGAACAGTCCGTCATTATTGCACATTAGAGCCGCAATCGAAGTTCTCTCCAAGAACCTCAACGCAAAACGATCATTTTTCAAACAAATTGAAGTGTTATACTGCTAGATCCGTGTAGACCAATTTTTATTACTTACCCAATTTTTGAGTAAATTTAAATATCCCATTCAGGCCTTTTTTGTTAAGTAAGTAATGTAAGTGTTTCAACTTAATAATCAAGTTTCGCTGATCGAACTTCAGCGCGTTATGAAGAAAACTACAATCACTTTCAATTTATCAAATTACTATCAAATTGCAAAAAAAGAAGTAAAGGTATCATAGATATTTGTATCACTTACAGAACCACAATCTGAGCCGCCATCATTAGAATCATCATGGTGTGAGCTTTTCTGTAATAAAAAAAACTGTTTGAAAAGCCAATTCCATAATTTTCAATTTCCGGAAATGAGAAAGAATTTGAACAAACACAATGGATTAATGAAAAAAATTACTAAAAAAGCAAGTATAATCTGTAAGTTAATATAATCTGTATAATTTGTACAGTATAATCTGTAAGTTTCTAAAACTATTATGATTTTCAAAAAAGATGAGCAAACTAAGCAATATTGTTCTGTTGCAGTGATGTCCATAAGGGACCACTTTTTATGTGCCTTTATGTAGATACTACAATCACTTTCAATTTATCAAATTTCTATCAAATTGCAAAAAGAGAAGTAAAGGTATCATAGATATTTGTATCACTTACAGAACCACCATCTGACCCGCCATCATTAGAGTCATCATGTTGTGAGCTTTTCTGTAATAAAGAAAACTATTTGAAAAGCCAATTCCATAATTTTCAATTTCCGCCGGAAATGAGAAAGAATTTGAACAAACAATGGATTAATGAAAAAAATTACTAAAAAAGCAGTATAATCTGTAAGTTAAATAATCTGTATAGATTGTACAGTATATAATCTGTAAGTTTCTAAAACTATTATGATTTTCAAAAAATATGAGCAAACTAAGCAATATTGTTCTGTTGCATGATGTCCAAAGGGACCACTTTTTATGTGCCTTAAATATGTAGATACTACAATCACTTTCAATTTATCAAATTTACTATCAAATTGCAAAAAGAGAGAAGTTAAAGGTATCATAGATATTTGTATCACTTACAGAACCACCATCTGACCGCCATCATTAGAGATCATCATGTTGTGAGCTTTTCTGTAATAAAGAAAAACTATTTGAAAAGCCAATTCCATAATTTTCAATTTCCGGAAATGAGAAAGAATTTGAATAAAAACAATGGATTAATGAAAAAAATTACTAAAAAACATGTATAATCTGTAAGTTAACATAATCTGTATAAACTGTAAAGTATAATCTGTAAGTTTCT
>NW_021011581.1:0-102933 GCF_003987935.1 Bombyx mandarina
TCCATTGGCAGTCACAAAACTCTTCGGAACGACATCTTAGATAAATAACAGGTTAACTATTAACCTTTATTTAGTGCAGGTTTTGAACCGTATTCTTTGAAGGAGACGATTATATTCAAATCAATCTGTATTGACATATCAATAATTTTTTTTTGTCCAAATGCACAGATTGCCACCTTTGATAATAGACGACTCAAATGATAAAATGAATGATAAAAAAATATGTTATTTTTTGTACGTTATTACAAAGTTAAGTCGTACGCTGTGTGTATTACTAATAAAAATCTTACGTTACGGACGTTTTTTCCCGGTTAGGGTACCCCTCCGCATCGTCCCATAAGGATCTTCGTTCCAAAAATCTGAAGACATCCTACAGCTTAAATCAGTACACATAGTATTAACATATCAAAGGTGACCTTTGTCAACTGTTAGAGATTTCGAGAAACATTTCTTGTATAGGATAGGGATGCACTATTTGTAACAGAAAATTTCTGGTATTAGAAATACAAATTCCTGAAGGAGAGAAAACTTTAAATATATTTCATTAAAATTTTACAGTTAACTTTCGTTTGCTTGAAGCGGATATTCTATAATCATCTGAATAAAACATAATTTTTTTTATTAAAGACGTTCTTCCATACCTGGTAATCAATTTATTCATTTGATGATTTGTTTAATAGATAAGTACAAAAATAAATTGTATTACAACAATTTATAGTATCTTACTTTAAATGTAATAAATAATAAATTTAATTCTGGACACTTCTTCACTAAGCCTCATATCTTAATTTAATACATTTATTTTAGAACAGAATAGAATAGACTAAAAGTTAATAGGTAGTATAATAGGTTTTGATAACTTTTAAATTCGACACTACATGACATTTGCATAAATTGAAAGCAAAAAATAATAATTATGAACTATTGAAACTTCAATTCTTAACACTGAATTGATTCAAACGAGAACACTATAATCTATATATTAATACGTGAAACAAAAACTTTGTATCTCTTTTTACGAAAATTGCACGGACCGAGGAGTATGAAATTTTCCACACTTATAGAGAATATAGAGAAGAAGTGCACAATGCTAATATCTTTTTAAAATAATGCATAAAAGATAAATTAAATCAATAAAGAAAACATTACACACACTACATACCATGTATTTGACGCACACACGCATGCATACTATTTATTGTCAAACTTTTGTTCTTGACGTCTGTTGTCAAATTGAGATTAAATATTGTTTGTGTTTCTTAATATTTTTTATAGTGTAGTCTTGGCGAAATTTGTGATTATAGAAGTATAAAATACAATCATAATAGTGTACAAACTTACAATTCCAATTAACTATAGTCGAATTTCGACTACTGCGGGATCTCTAGTTCTACTTAAAATAGACCGGAATTTCAGTGAAGATGTGAGATGTAAACGTTATATACCTCCTCACGATCCACTAACGGTGCTTTTAGGTACCTCAAGCACCGGTCATCGTTCTCGTCGAACCCGTTGCTCGCGACGAAGGGCTCGACGAATAAATTAACCCACAGACACAGCCCACTGAGTTTCTCGCCGGATCTTCTCAGCGCGTAACAATATGTATATTTTAGAAAATAAATACACTTGAAAACATTATCATAATAATAACACCTCCAGCCAAATTCCATTTCATCCCGTCTCAGTATAAACATAATGAGTTTTTTTTATTATCATTCCATTTCCATACGTGAGAATCGTTCTCTCAATTCCATTGAATTTTAATATTTGTTTTCTTAAATTGGAATCATTCAGACGTCCTTTGAGCTTGTATTGTCTCTATGAGAATAAGACCGAAGAACGCTGCGATGTATCACAGTACGCGATTAGATGAGCTTATATAGCTTTTTAGTAAATAAGGAACCGTTCGACTACATTAGGGATAACTAATGACCACCACAAATTGTTAGGAAAAATTCTCAGGATTTCTAGTAGTTGGTTTCTTTAACTACAGGTTGTCTATCTAAATAAGGTAATAAAACCCACAGTTGGATTATAAGTCGAATATACAAAAGTATTTTTTCAACCGATAAATTTTATTCTATCGGAGTGCGTACTATTCAATCATCGAACGATAGTATTTTGTTTAGACAATGCCTACAAACTTCTCTGCAAACGTATTTGTTCAGGTCCCGGACCTGATCAGGGACTGAACATACATTGTCAAGTATCAAGACAAATTTATAGATAAAACAACCGTGAGACGAACCAATTAGGGGATAGTTTGAAACGGCAATGTTTCTTTGCATTGTGTTTCGCTGTCACAAATCGTAGCCATTGTACTTCTGTATCATACGACAGAAAGGTAAATGTAATTTAATACCTATCTTTTACATTTAGCCAAACTACAACGCTTATACCATTGACGATACATGACCTCATATGGGGCTAATAGTTCTTTCATCATCATCATCATTATCTTGCCCTTCTCCCAGTCACCTGGGGTCGGCCCAACATGTTTTCTCCTTCCATACTCTTCTATCATATACCATTTCTTCGCTCACTCCCCTCCTACCCATATCGTCTTTCACACAATCCATCCATTTCTTCTTTGGTATACCTCTTCCTCTAAATCCTTCCACATTCATAGTTAACCCTCTCTTAACAACCTCATTTTCATTTCGTCGGCTAATAGTTCTTTATTACTGTGTAATCTATGAATCAGAAATAGTCACAGATGGCAGCATAGATAATGAACTTATACGTTAATTTATACAAATTATTAAAATATTGATTCATCTGGATCATCTGGAATTTAAATTTGAAAAGTAATACCTGACTGGTTTGCTTATCTAAAGACCCGAAACGTTAAAAGATTAAAGCTGCTTTTGCCTTTTTTTTGATAGAAATACCCGAACAATGGTGGCAATTTTAATTAACGTCTAGGTACACGGCGATCTCACAAAGAAAATAAGTATCTTTGTCGCTTTGGACAGAAGCGACGTAAGCGCTAGTCCCCGGACAACTCATTAAAGTAACGGAGATTCAAACGGTTGCATCGGAACAATGCTGGCTGTGGATGCGATAAAAAAATTTAAATATACATTTCTTAATTTTTTATGCTCGGTGGCTTGGCAATGCCTGGGCCACATTCAGGCCACAGAATATTAGAGCCAAACTAAAAAATATATTGTTTTGCTATCGGTCCTTGATGCGTGAGCAATGAGCATATTCAAGTTAATCTTGACGTCTTAAAGCTGGTCAAAATGATCTTTGAAGATTTCATTACTCAAAAACAAACGTACATATTATGTACATACAAAGGTAACAGAAGCGTATTAAAAATTAGTTCACCAACTTTGTATTCACCGCGAGTTAAATGATCAATTTTAATTGAAATTTTTTCTAATTCATTTCGCTTCACGAGCTTCCTGTTCGGTAGTGGTTGTTGTTTGTAAGCGTCTTATCTTTAAAAACAATAATGCAGACTTCATTAATTTTATACTTGATTTAATTTTACTTCTTTAGACAGTACTTCTATTTTAAATTTGTTGGGCTAATGAACTTCCGGGTCACTGTTTCATGGAGACTTGGGGAATAAAATATCGTGCGGTTGTCGGCACTGAGAGGGAAAAAGAGCTCCTCCTCTCCCGTTAGGCCGCTGCCGCCTGCTTCTGCGAGATGGTAGACTCGCAGAAGTCGAGCATCGCCTGGTTTTTATAAGTTGGCCTAACATGCCCCATAACTGAATGAGTATAGTGCATTGCCACACCTGGGAGCTAACAAAAAACTTGTAAACAGTATTCTGGTGCATACCAGTTATGGAACCTTTCATCTCTTAACGTACCTAACAAAAATTAAGTCGGCATTAAAAACTGCGGAAACCAATATAACATTTCCTTACCGAAACAGTAACGTATCTATGAATTTGAATTAATAATTTAAAGTTTTTGGCATTTTTTCATGGTAACATAGCCGGTTTTTTGTTGCTTACTTAACTTAGCTGTAGCCTCGAGGAGACATTCTGTCTTCATGGTGGATGGGCGAGCTCGTGGGGCTGATCTGAAAAGACCTGCTGGGAAACTTAGCGGATTAAGACTGGAATAATCATTCTGTAAGTCGCCGATTATAATTACAACATCTTAGGATCGAAATTCCTATGGCGGACCTTCTAATTCGGTATATTAATAACGGGCTAATCAGTAAATTCTTGCGAGGCAATCACATGCTTAATTGAGTCAAACCGCAAATAAACGGTTATATAGGTACCGAGGCATGCGGCCTGCGAGCGAAACTGAACCCTCTGTTAAATCAACAAACACATACATATGTACGTAATTGTTAATAAAGGGAATTTGTGGGGATAATTATTTACTAGTGGTTATTGTGATTGTCTGGCTTATTGCAGTTATACATTTGTTATACAGAAATGTTACGAGTAAATGTCATCGAGGGTTAAGCTGCGCGCCTAGTGTTGATAGCCTTTCTTTTTAAATTAAAGCCCACTGAGTTTCTCGCCGGATCTTCTCAGTGGGTCGCGTTTCCGATCCGGTGGTAGATTTTGCGAAGCACTGCTCTTGCTAGGGTCAGTGTTAGCAACTCTCCGGTTGAGCCCCGTGAGCTCACCTACAAACGTTAGGGTGAAGCTGAAATAGCCTCTCAAGGCTATCAGCATAGGTAAAAAAAAAAAAAATTGAAATTAATGTCGAGATTTGCTAGAAAACTAATAATAATTGTTCACACGATCTAGTTGCCTGCAGATCAAAAAACTTAAAGATCACTTTATGGTCCAGATGCGATCTAATAATTTTCTTTTATTATTATTATCAGCTATACTTCTATACTAATATTATAAAGAGGAAAGATTTGTTTGTTTGTTTGTATTGAATAGGTTTCGAAACTATTGAACAGATTTGAAAAATTCTTTCACTGTTTGGAAGCTACACTATTCCCGAGTGACATATGCTATAAATCTTTTTTGAAAAAAAATACGGATCCTTACTAAAACTCCAATAATGTAACCCAAAGTGTAAAAAAAATACATAAAATATTCTTTACATCGCGTGCCCTGCGAAAACTATTGATGATAGAATAAAATAATGTACTACGACTTTGTAGAACACATTATTATTTACAAAAAGCGTCGCAACAGCATATGTCTAAATATTACAGTTATGCCGCAATAAGTGTTCTTTTATTTAAAAAAATAAAACAACGTCAAATATCGTTGAAATTTTTGTTAAAGACCCGAGCGGAGCCCGAGCGGGCCGCTAATTGGAGATATAAGAGTAAGTACACCCAGGACGAGAAAATCAAACTTCTTGTGCAAATATACTGCTGCACTACAGCTAGCCACAGCTGAAGGCACCTTTTGTTAAATGGCAGTACAAACAAATGGCACCAACTAACAAGAATAATAACTAACATTATGTATTATGGAGCCAACGAACAACATAGGATAATCGATGTCTTATTACAAATCCTTTTCGCCACAAATGGTCAGGAAGGTTCGATCGTGTTCTAGAGCCGTAAGATGGGTGATATGTAAACATTCGAAATTAACTAACTCGTTTACATCGCAGTTTCCGTTCTGGTGAAGGTAGCTGGAAAGGGAAAAGATCGGGCCACTATAATCCCAAAAGAAGTATTGTAGTAGAACTCAAAAGTGCCCAAGAAACAAACGATACGATAATATAAAAAGTGATTCAAAAGTAAAGAGTTTTAGTGGAACAGAGTAAAATACGCACACTGATTGTTTCTTAGAACTGTCAATATACCTGTGTTCAGTTGATACTTGTTCAATATTCTATTCTGGAAATCTAGCATTAGTGACTTTGATCGAGATTCCGGAGAAATTTGGATCTCCTATGATATCATAGTCCGGGAACAAGTCACTCGTATAACCAGGCGATTATCTCATTTAGCTCTCTCACTAATACTATTTTCTCAGTATACCGCTTCCGCATTCCTAAGAAGAGCAGGGCCCCATTAGTCATGAGGTTCAATTATTCTGTGTGTTTGGCTTTCTTATTCCTAGACGCAATTTTGCAACAAAAAATACCGAAAGTTATTATACAGCCTGATCTAATTGTCTAGCAAATATCAGCGTTCGAATTACAGTTTCAATCAAAATTAGCCGGCTATTGTTATTTACGGTGGCGAATTACGCGTTAATTGAACTAGTTGGATGTGCTTATGTAACTGATGACCACTCTTTTTTTATCTATTTTTTATTGCCTTTGTAGGCAGACGAGCATACGGCCCACCTGATGGTGAGTGGTTACCGTCGCCCATGGACTTCAGCAATGCCAAGGGCAGAGCCAAGCCGCTGCCTACCGCGCCAAGCCGCTGCCTACCGCACCAAGCCGCTGCCTACCGCAAACCAAGCCGCTGCCTACCGCACCAAGCCGCTGCCTACCGCAAATGCCTACCACTCAATTTTGTTGTTATTTTTTTTCCATTGCAAATGTTATGAAGCTACAATCGACTTCAATAACGTTAAGAGCACAGCCCATCATCTGATTACATCTTAAGCCTGAGATTATTTTCTGATTTCGTGATACCATAGCGCACTTTTATGCCACACTTTTTTGTTGCTCGACCGCTACCGGAGTCCATTCCAGTGGACCGTGAGTAGCCATTTAGCTATAAAGTAAAATGTATTAGCAATAGTAATCATAATTAATATTGAAACTTGATAAGCAATTCCGTGCGAACAATTTTTAAAATTCGTTTTAATTTGATTCCAGAGATAATATTGCCAATTTTCGTGATCCTAAAACAATAACTTATGTGATTTTAAATTTATGTTGTGTTATTTATTACTTGGTTCGTTTTTGTATGAACAAACCGATCTTTAGATTTATTGTCCTGAAACGTTTTCAAAGCTTTGAGGAGGTTTATATTGTTATGTTCATTGATTACATTGACTACGGCTCATTCCTGTCTGTGTTTATTTCTGAAAATTGAACACATGAAGAATTGAATTAAATCTACTGAACTGTACAAATTTTGTTTCCACCAAATTGGAACGTATTTCTTTTTTGTAGTCGAATTAGGCAGGGTAATGGTACCTTTATACTCACCATGCTTTATTCTGGTCTTAAGTAATAACTAAAAATAATTATCTTGCTTCTCTGAGCGGATATTATTTTCCGCTAAGTTACTATTATACCGAATATAGAACTCAGTATTCAATAACCGATATTGAATGTTTCCCTATTACCATCACAATAGACGATAGAGCAAGACATCGATCCGAAACAATTGTTTGAGTACATTCTCGAATATTCGACAGAGCTGTCATACCACATCTTGTTAGATACGTGATATAACATAATATTGTATTCTCAAGCGATTTTGTTCGGATAAATCAGATTGGTTGTGTGATTTATGCGTGATGTGGTGTGTAAAGATTTATTTGTAAAGTAAAACTAGTATTTTTTAGGGCTTTTAATACTGAGACTACACACAACGATGCTTATGGTTATGTTTTTCTAGAGTAAGCGTCTATTTTTGAGCACTACGATGTGTTCTGCTTTAAGTGAGGCTTGAGCAGAATTGTCTTCTTTACCGACATTGTTGTCGTCGACGACTCATAGTGAGCTGCATCCTTGTCCTTTATACAAAAAGGAAAAGAGATTTAATATATTTTCAGCGTATAATATCAGTTAATATCATATCGTCATATCGAATAATATCAGTTAAATGAGATTTAATATTGTTAGCGTCTTAACTCTCATTTAACTGATATTATCTAGGTTCTATTACTATATCATTAGTCAGTAATTTTTTGGTTGCTTTTAGTAGTTTTTTTTTATTTGGTTACATAGCTTCTCGATTGCAAGAATCATCATTCTCTTGCACTTTTCCCATTCGCCTGGTGTCGGCGCAACATGTCTTCTCCTTCCATACTCTTCTATCATATACCATTACTTCGCTCACTCCCCTCTTACACATATCGACTTTGACACAATCCAGCCATTTCTTCTTAAATCTACCTCTTTCTTTAAAACCTTCCACATTCAAAGTTATAGCTCTCTTACCAACCTCATTGTCATTGTCTTCACGTGTCCATACCATCCCAAACGCGCACTTCTCAACTTCTCTGTCACAGGTGCCACTTTCAGACTTCTTCTAACATATGCAAGAATATGAGAGCAAATTCGTACATAAATATAAATTATAGTCTAAATTGTGTTGTACCTGATACGGACCGCCATTTGTTTGTTTGTTATTGATGCGTTTGCAAATCGTCGCTTGGCTAATAGCATAGCGCATGTCAAATTAGCCTTTGTTTTTGGGAATCAGTCTTTAGTAGTGGTTATTACATATGCTCCGTGCATTAAACTATTTACAAATGAAAAATTGCTTATATTTCGTTTCGAAATTAGGAATGGATATCCGATTATATCATGATCATGACAAATGACCCGTGCCTATACTGATTAGACTGTAAAAAATCTTTAAATTAATTTAGGAATTAAATAGTTAAGAAATCCCATCTAGATACTAAGCCAGTAATGGAAACCTCGCCGATGTATCCCATCAAGTTTTTCTCATTTTCCTTTAACGTTTCGTTTTATTCAAGGAAATTCATCATGGAGATGTATTTGTTACTATTACTATGGAGACTCGATTTGGAGATTTAAAAAAAATCAAACAAATATAACTGTTAAAATAATTTACGCCTTGATTTTTATGGAACGAGCTCCATAAGGGACGATGCGCAGGGGTATCCTAACCGGGAAAAAACGTCCGTAACGTAAGATTTTTATTATTTATGTATAGTCTTAGATTTTTTTTTATTGCCTTTGTAGGCAGACGAGCATACAGCCCACATGATGGTGAGTGGTTACCGTCGCCCTGGACTTCAGCAATGCTAGGGGCAGAGCCAAGCCAAATGTATAATCTACGTGATGACGGTTATTATTATTCATATAAATAGCTGTTTCTTTGTATATTATTATTATAATTATATTTTTTATAAATCATTGTGAATAAAATAAAGTTGATAACTTTGTAAAGTAGTTTTTATTTTATATTTATCAAAAAAAAAAAAACATAATAAAAAATGTACACCCGAATAATTATTTTCTTTATACTTCGAATAGAATTTAAAATTAATGCTTTTATAATAAGGAACTTCGTGTCTATCCGGTGTGCCACGATACCACACATTTGATTTTTTTAAATTAGAATCAGTAGGATAATAGTTTAAGCTTATTTATCTGTTATCAGGGAGCCCTCAGAAAGAAATTGAATGAACCTACCCATCTTTATTAGAAGGTCGAAAACTTAATTTCATTGTTCAACGGATCTCCTTCAAACTGGAAGAGATAAGTGCTTTGCGCAGCTTCAAAAGATACCACAGCGTTTGAGTAACACCGAAGAGGGAAGTCTCAATCTATATCTATACTTATATATATATAAAAATGAATTGCTGTTCGTTAGTCTCGGTAAAACTCGGGAACGGCTGGACCGATTTGGCTAATTTTGGTCTTGAATTATTTGTGGAAGTCCAGAGAAGGTTTAAAAGGTAGATAAATTATAATGCTCGTAATTAAATAAAAATAACAATTTTGTTTTTCCTTTGATGTGTCGGACGGATTACTTTTGTTTGTTTTAAGTTTATTTGATACAAAAGTTTATGTGTTTTATTTATCGATTGAGGCACTACGAAGTCTGCCGGGTCAGCTAGTTTTTTATAAAATGAATCGAGAACAAATAGTAGGGAATTCTATAGCAAGATTATTGTCGTACCTTAAGGATTGAGCCCTGGATTAGAAACTTCTTTATTGATGTTAGATCCGAATTGAACTTAGAAAGTCATTAGGAATATTTGAATTAAATCCTACTATCGAAGTATTTACTTCTGGCAAGAACGGTTACATAATAAACACTACTTGTACCATTTAATCTAAAAGTACTTCGAAATATATGAACGACTCGCGAAGACTAAAAAATGTCCTAAGGAAAATTACCTTCAACAAAGTCTATACACGTATTTTAATTTAACACGCTTTTATTAGCTCGATCGAGGTTCGTGTAACTGAGTATTTTAACCTAATTTTCACGGACTACACGATGTCCCATTAACTAACAAATTTGTTCACGTATCAAAGACCGATAACAACACAATACCTGACAAGGATAAAAAATGATTTAACATTTTACTTCGGAATGTTTTTATGGCTTTTTCGTTTTGTTTTAAACTATATTTATTTATTACTCCGACGAACTGTGCTGTAACGATCTACTTAAGCCGATCTGCATAAAAACATTATTTTTAGCAGCTAGTTATAAAACTCATGATTGTTCATTATGGTGGAAATATTGAGAGCGAGCTTCCAGAGATCATTTCATTCATGTGGCACACAACCTGGAATTATTTCTTGGCACAAAGATACACACAATATGTCTTTCTGCAAATAATTGCATTAAATGTAATAGGCTATATCAAATGTCCATCAAAATTTCGTTTGATCAGTATAAGCAAGACTATGATGTCACTTCAAATGATTACTGGCTGAAATACCTCTAGGCGAAAATTAAATTAACTTGGAACACTTGAGAAGGGTTCAGGAACCGAATTTTTTTTTCGAAAAAGTCGTAAATCTTCTTAATTTCCCACGGTCTGGTCACAGTCCATCTCCGTCCTTAATTAGATGCCCTTAGGGTTCACTTGGACGCCGGACGGAGCCTCCATAAACAGAACTTAGTTGGCCAAGTTAATTGTTAAAGTTTTATTAGTGAAATTTTAGCAAGTTCAAGATGGAATCCTATTGAGAACTTAGTGGTTTTCTGTTGAATGAATGTTTCGTGGATTTTGGGACGAGATTGGATCAAATATTTGACAATGACACACCACTGTTTCGTGAATTTGTCAATTTTGTTTGTCTGTGTGTTTTTATTTTAGTTTTAGCTTCAATATCAATTATCATATCTGATCTACCGAGGTCGACGTATAATATACATGACGTTTTATATATTACTAGAGGTCCCGCAGTAGTTGAAATTCGACTATAATTAATTGGAATTGTAATTTTGTTCACTATTATGATTGTATTTTATACTTCTATAATCACAAATTTCGCCAAGAATACACTACCTATAAAAAATATTAACAGAGACAAACAATATTTAATCTATTCTCAATTTGACAACAGATGTCAAGAACAAAAGTTTGACAATAAATAGTATGCATGCGTGTGTGCGTCAAATACATGGTATGTAGTGTGTGTAATGTTTTCTTTATTGATTTAATGTAACTTTTATGCATTATTTTAAAAAAATATTTGCAACGTGCACTTATTCTCTATATTCTCTATAAGTGTGGAAGATTTCATACTCCTCCGTCCGCGCAATTTTCGTAAAAAGGGATACAGAGTTTTTACTTCACGTATTAATATAGGTATATAGACTTGATAGAGTACTTTTATGTTCGGTGCTAATTAGTTTAAATTCCCTAGTCAAATTTAATTATTTCTATCGACATAAGTACGTGACACGTGTTTATTTGATTACGTAATATCATTATGTCAAAAAGTCGAAACCGTTAAAAACTTTAAATCAACCTAATCACTAGGCATAGAGCGTATCGCAAGATTGCAAAGTCTTCCTGGCTATTTTTGCCGCGTGTTGCCTCAAAGCAACTGTGCAGTCCGGTCTGAAAGGAAAGGTAGGGTGGTATTTGTTCAATATAGTTGAGATTTAAACTTTGTGTATCCAAGTCGTGAGATCTACATATGTGCTGTGATAAGCACTCCATATTAGTTGGGCACTGACATCGATTACTTATCAAGGAACAAAAAACAAAACAACTTGAGACGACGAAAAACGTTAATCAGTTAAAAAAACAATACGGAACCCCAGACGTGGATTCAATGCGTTTTTTTTTAGTCATTTTCATTTCGCAAGCCGAGTGAAACACGTAAAGTCAGATTAATTTTTGCGAAAATACTTAAGAAAGGTTGAAAAGGGAAAAGCATAATGACTTAGAATATTATACTCGCAAACGTTTTGGATGACAACAACGTAGCGATGTAACGTAAGCGATGACAACAAAGTAACAAGTGAAAACATTTTGCAATTTACATTGGTGTTTCAACTATTTGTAATAAAGTCTATATTTAAATGAGAATGTGTGACCTATGAACCCACCGTGCTCCGACGCTTCGGTGAGATCAGGGATACAAGGTGCAATCGTATGCTGCTTTTTAATATCATAAGTGTGAATGTTTGTGTATTTGCTGAATTGAATTCGATCTCCCACAATGTTAATTTATATGGACTAACTGGCCAGGAGGAAATCGCCGGACTTCCGCCGTCCACTGAGGATGGAGTGCGGGGCATGTCAGAGTCGAACTGACTAAAACCTAACTAAAACGACAATGGACTAACACATAGAGCACTTTCATTATGGTAAATGACAAAACCCGTATAACGCTGGGCATATTTACTGTTATGTATATAAATACTATTATTACTATTGCTACTAATATTCGAGGGTCATAGACACTGACGGATTTACAAATCGATTGGTACTTTATGGAATAGACTTGGCAAGTAATTTTTATGAAATGAATATCCAATGTGCTTACACTCCTACTGAACTACAAATTTGGCGCAGACGAAATCGCGAGGCATATCTTATAATAAATTTTCATAATACACTCTGGTAATCTTATATCTATATATTAATACGTGAAGCAAAAACTTTGTATCCCTTTTTACGAAAATTGCGCGGACGGAGGAGTATGAAATTTTCCACACTTATCTATACTAATATTATAAAGAGGAAAGATTTGTTTGTTTGTTTGTTTCGAATAGGCTCCGAAACTACTGAACCGATTTGAAAAATTCTTTTTCCATTAGAAGCCGACATTGTCCCTGATGAACATAGGCTACTTTTTTTAAATTTTTTTTTTATATTTTTTTTTGGTTTCATGTGTGTTATAATGTTTCCGAAGCGAAGCGAGGGCGGGTCGCTAGTAGAGAATATAGAGAAGAAGTGCACAATGGTAATTTTTTTTTTAAATAATGCATAAATGATGCATTAAATCAATAAATAAAACATTACACACACTACATACCATGTATTTGACGCTCACACGCATGCATACCATTTATTGTCAAACTTTTGTTCTTGACGTCTGTGGTCAAATTGAGATTAAATATTGTTTGTCTTTGTTCATATTTTTTTATAGAGTAGCCATGGCGAAATTTGTGATTATAGAAGTATAAAATACAATCATAATAGTGTCCAAACTTACAATTCCAATTAATTATAGTCGAATTTCGACTACTGCGGGATCTCTAGTACATATAAAAGCACATGTGCTTATCGACAACACGAAAAATAAACTTTTAAAAATTAAACTTAAAAAAATCAGTAGTTTGCGCGATATCTGGTGCCTGTTTTCTTTACAATATCACGAATTCCGTTATGAGAGATACGACAGTCGATATACTAAATATTTGGTGAGCGTTGAGTTTGTCTGAAAATTCTGTGAAATACGGTACCAGGAGCCCACAATTACTTTATTATGAGCATCAATGCCAACTTTGAAGTTTTTAGATAGTGACATTTTCATTGACGTCAACTTTAACATTGCGTTTTGCGGTAGAAATATTATTTTAATGTCTAAAAGGCAGACGAAGATATCAGTAAGCTGATGGTGACTGACTTCAGCAATTCTATGGGCACAGTCAGGCCGCTGGGTAATGAAATACTTAATATGGCGTATATAACTAGTCTGGCCATAAATACTGTTACATAAAAACTTTTCATTTTTCAACTTTTTAATTATTACGAATTTGGAACACGTATATTATTTTAAAAAATTTGCGACATTTCATGATAAAGTGTACGCGAACAGTTCTTAAGAAGATGCTCAAGTGGTCGGAAAGATACAACGTGGTCATCATCCTGCGTTCTTGAAACCAAAGTTCCGGACTTTATAAGAGCTGAAGACTGGCCCTCATCTAGGCCAGACCTCAACCCTTTAGACTTCAAATTATGGTCAGCTTTAGAGGACATGGCCTGCTCTAAACGACACGGCGAAATTGAGTCTCTTAAAAAAATCTTTGGAGCAACCAGTATCGAAATTTCCCTTGGAAACAGTGCGTTAATCCATAGGTTCGTGGCCAAACAGATTAAAGGCCTGTATAAAAGCCAAATTTGGTCTTTTTGAATATAATATTTTTTTATTTATTGTTGAAACTTTATTTAATAATATGTAGGGATAAATTCTAACAATTTTAAATTACTTTATTAAAAAAAAGAGTTTTCATTTGTAACAGAACTTATGGCTGGACTAGGTAGTATGTTTGTGTTTATCCGGGCTTGCTGTAAAATGAAACTTGATATTGATCAAACATAAGTTCTTAGTTAACTATTCGAATTGTTGGCTTCACTAGAAACTTAATACTGAGTGGGAGGTGATCTGCCGATTTCAGGTAACAAAAAATAATTTAGCAGGATGTTAAGAGAATGTTCTGGAAGTCAAAACGTGGATGAACTGCCGAAAGTACCTACTAAACCAAACTAATTTGATAAGCGCATAAAGCAAACAGGTTTTACGTGACAAAGTTTTTCCATTTTGTTTTTTTACAATTGGAACAACATCCGCTTCAATTAGCTTCGGACTTTGTTCCCGTGTTTTGTTTATATTAGCTTTGCTCACGAATTCAGTGTTAGATACGCGGATAACGAAGGAAATATTTATTATTAACTAGCTGACCCGGCAGACTTAGTAGTGCCTCAATCGATAAATAAAAGACCTAAACTTTTATATAGAATAAACTTAAAACAAACAAAAGGAATCCGTCCGACGGGAGACACGTCAAAGGGAAAACAAAATTGTTAATTTTATTTAATTCCGAGAATTTTCATATTTTTATACCTTTTAAACCTTCTCTGGACTTCCACAAATAATTCAAGACCAAAATTAGCCAAATCGGTCAAGCCGTTTTCATGTTATGTCGTGACAACGGAAAACGGGTTTCATTTTTATATATTATTAATGTAATTGGATGAAGACTATACATTTTGCTTATGTGAATCAAGAAAAAAAAAAACACCTCGCCAGGTTCTCTTGAAACAAGTTATTTGATTCCTTAGATAGATGGACGAGTTCACGGCCAATCTGGTGTGAAATGCTCACATGAGCCTATAGACATCGACTACATTAATGCTGTACCCATCTTGAGACATGAGTTCTAAGTATCGGTTTTTAACGTACAACGGCTACCGTACCATTGAAACTGTATCGCATTACTGTTTCACAGGATAGGCAGGGTACTATTGAAAGTATATCCCATTACTTCTTCACAGGATAGGCAGGGTGGTGGTACCTATTCGTGCGGTCTCAAAAGACACCTTACCACCTATAAAGTTATGTTTGCAATACTTATTTTCCATTTGAGATCTGCGTAACTGGTACTTGTTGGGTAAATATGTTACTAGTCGTGAAGGTGGTTTAAAATGGTAGTCTATTAAATAAAACGCAAATAGTCGTTTGAAGTCGTCGTGGCCTAAAGGATAAAGACGCCCGGAGCATTCGTGTTGAGCAATGCACCGGTGTTAGAATCCCAGGCGGGTACCACTTTTTCTAATGAAATACGTACTCGACAAATGTTCACGATTGACTTCCACGGTGAAGAATTAATATCGTGTAATAAAAACCAAACCCGCAAAATTATAATTTGCGTAATTACTGGTGGTAGGACCTCTTGTGAATCCGCGCGGGTAGGTACCATCACCATGCCTATTTTTGAGGTGAAGCAGTAATGCGTTTCGGTTTGAAGGGCGGGGCAGCCGTTGTAACTATACTGAGACCTTAGAACTTATATCTCACGGTGGGTGGCGCATTTACGTAGTAGATGTCTATGGGCTCTAGTAACCACTTAACACCAGATGAGCTGTGAGCTCGTCCAGACATCTAAGCAATAAATAAATAAAAAATATAAAGTTATCTTTATTCTTTATTTGTACACACTGTTAATAAAATACAGTAATTGGGATAAGATATAAAAATGGCGAGCTTAACTCAACAATTGAGTTATCTACCAGCTAACCGTTCTCAAAGAAGGAAAGCTTTACATTAGTGGGTAGATGAGTACAATCTAATTAGCAATAAAAATAACAAAAATAAACACTAATACATAATATCAAACTATATACATACACAATTACACACATAAATAACATAAAGATAGACGTACATATATAATGAAATACATAAAATAAATACATATAAGTAATACTAAATTGATAGATAGTGCTCCTTTAATGCCTTACTGAATACTTTAAGTGAGGGACTTGCACGGATTGAGTGTGGAACTGAATTATGATGAACTGAGTTATTTTTATAAACTAGTGCTTTTAAGAATTGAGCGGCGGTATCTACTATAGTATACGAGATAATCAATAAAACATTTTCCCAGTAAAATACATCGCAGACACGAAGAGAGGAAATTGTACATTTAAAATTTTCTCATCAATTATTTTTTTGTATTCACGCGAACCGAATACTACGCGAAGCTTTAAAAGGTTTTTTATTAACAAAAAACAAAAAACGATTTGTATTACACATAAACTCAATTGAACGTGTGCTTTTATGTGATTGGTTACAATGAAGTATTGTTTTTAATGCGTTTATGTTCACTTAATAAAGAAATCTCTCTATGAAAGCTCGAAGATAAGTGCTTACTACTCTATTCCAACTAAGAAGTCCCTTTTGACACTTCTTAGAAAGTAAGTCTTCACGTTTCGCATAATTTGATTTTTATTTTTTATTGCTTAGATGAGTGGACAAGCTCACAGCACACCTGGTGTTAAGTGGTTACTGGAGCCCATAGACATCTACAACGTAAATGCGCCACGCATCTTGAGATATAAGTTTTAAGGTCTCACGTATAGTAACAACGGCTGCCCCACCCTTCAAACCGAAACGCATTACTGCTTCACGGCTGAAATAGGCAAGGAGGTGGTACCTACCCGTGCGGACTCACAAGAGGTCCTTCCACCAGTAAATAAATAAATAAACCATTTAGTAATTTGATAAACAAACTACAAAGATATCCACAAAAACTGTGCCAAATAATAAACAGTACGAGAAGAGAAAATTGTACGAAATTCGCGTTCCCCGTAAAGAAATACCTACCGAGCAAAGACTCAACCAACTTCCCCATTGTGACAATCGAACAATACAAACGAACTCTCCAAGTATCTTTTAGCCGTTTTCTTTATTTGCTTTCGCGAGAATTCAGCTGACGCTAATGTACCATACTCACGCAAAACATTTTGCTCGGTGTAAAATTGAAACGTTTCCTACTATCATTGTTTCGCGATTCACACAAAGTTAACTTGTGATGATAGCCTTTTTCGATTGACGTAAACATTCAGGCGAAATCAAGGCCCGCCCGAAATAAAATAAGCCAGCTTGAAACATTAGGTTAATGGCTCAGTAACAGTCATTATATCCTTTATAGGAAAACTAGCCCGTCCTCGCTTCGCTTCAGAAACTGTAATTTATTATTAATTTCTCCACTATTTAATGGATGTTATTATACATATAAACCTTCCTCTTCAATCACTCTATCTATTTAAAAAAACCGCATCAAAATCCGTTGCGTACTTTTAAAAATTTAAGTATACATGGGGATATAGGGACAAAGAAAGCGACTTTGTTTTTCGTTACGGAATTTCTTGATTCAGTCGCCGCGCTCAATGCCCGCGATAGAAGCTATGCAATAGCTTAAAAAAAACGCGATTCACATTTTCCTTTATTGTGATACACTTATCAGTCTTACAAAGGATTAAAAAATTGTCTCGACAATAATTTCAGTCGAAATTCTGATATTACCTACCTTCTCGATAGTGAACGGTTTTAATTGGTTTAATACAACAAATTAATTTATTAATTTATTTCATAGGGTGCTGTGATTCGGAATGGCCATTTTAAAAATATTGATGGCTCAATCCTACGGATACAAATCCTATTATATATAATTAGTCTGTCGGTGTGTGTCTTAGTGAACTGCTCCTAAACGGCTGGATAATTTTTTTTGTGTGACTTTTTTTCAGACTTTGATGAGTGACAGTAACCACAACTCACCTTCAAGTGGGCCGTAAAGATACTATGCTACAAATTTCAAATGTAAACGTCTTGCATACGTTGCATAAATACAAAATAAATTTATTTATCTAAAAGCTGCATTCTTGTTGTCGTCCTTATGGAGGCCAATAGATAGGTTGGGCCGTCATCTACACGTATAATTTAATATGTTTCATCTACCTCTTATATCCTTGTACTAGTTAACCTTATTAAGGACAGCGATCTCGCAGTAAGAGAAAATGGGAGACAATCTAGAAAATTCTCTGCCAAAGCCTTTATCGAATTTATATCAGGGCGATTTTTATTCTACAAGCGCTTCCGAGCCGATTGGCCCAAATAGTTCATTACCGACATCAGGTGTCACTATTGCGTCGATCCGGTGATATTCGCCTACGTGACGAGGAGCATCATGGCCTTAATATTTTGTACGCGTCGTTTATTTCGACACGTGAAGCTGTTTAAGAATTTGGTGCTCCATTATCTAATATATGAGACTTCAACCATGTAGGAAAGTGGGTGGTAGCATTTACGTTGCGATGTTCACAGGCCCGGGTGATTTACCACTAAGGCTCGAAGCTGGTTCTTTTGGGGTCTCACTCCATTGTTGGTATATGAGGCTTTTTTTTACTGCATAATACCATCCAATCGAATTCCGAAATTAATCGTTTTTGATGATTGTCACTAATGGCATTACACTGTCCAGCTATCGTTCGCATACGCGACCGCTACATTTCATTAAGGTTAATCAAAATGATCAGAATACGTTGATAACATTACGAGATGCGATATTAACTGATATTTTGGCTGCTAAATAAATTACGTTTTCCCTAATAAAAGTTATGTCACAAATTTCTATAGCCAAGTAAAAAAAGGTTGGCTTCGCTTCGAATTAGATCACATGTTGTAATCTTAACATATTATAGACGTGGGTAAAATAAACTCAATAATTTTGAGAATTAAACTTTCGATTAAATATGGTAGAACTTAATACTAAATTTATTAAGAAATTATTTACAATTAACATTGATATTTTGCATTGTTACTTTACGATTATTATTACAATATTATGGCAGCACTGATGTTATTATATATAGCGGTGCAAATTTTTTTTTGGGAAAAAAGAACGTTATTAATTTTTCCATCGTTAAATTAAGTAAGTTTATTACTTATATATAAGTATATATAAGGACCAGTAACAGCTGAATTTTTATTTGAGGCGATACCTTTGTAATCTTCTTTTATACGTTAATTGAGTATACTAAAAACACTTTAGGGAAAGATAGAGAGAGAGAATACACTTTATTGCACAACAAAACACAATTTACATTCAAAAAACAGTAAAAAATCAGATACATTTGTACAATAGGCGGTCTAATCGCTAAAAGAGATCTCTTCCAGACAACTGTTTAATTTACAGAAATTCTGGAAAATATAAAAATATAGCAGGTATGTTGCGGTGTACTAAAGACAATACATTATTATAGAAAACATATACATGCAATAAACATATTATTATGTACGCATATTATGTACATACACACGCACACTTTAATAGTGCGTAATGGAGCGTCTTGTGGTGGGTAGAGGGAGGGGAGATACCCACCCTGCTTGTTTCTTTCGTGAAGCAGTAACCCATTTTAGTGGGGCAGCCGTTGTGCTGTTAAAACTGAGACTTACTGAGATTGGGCGGTGGCATGACGTGGTTGAAGTCAATGGGCTCTGGTGATGGTGGTGACTTTCTATTTGAGGCGATACTTTTGTACTCTTCTTTTATACGTTAATTGAGTATACTAGAGACATTTTGATAGTGCGTAATAGAGCGTCTTGTGATGGGTAGAGGGTGGTGATACCCACCCTGCCTGATTCTTCCGTGAAGCAGTAACGAATTTTAGTGGGGCAGCCGTTGTGCTGTTAAAGCTGAGACTTACTGAGATTGGGCGGTGGCATGACGTGGTTGAAGTCAATGGGCTCTGGTGATGGTGGTGACTTTTTATTTGAGGCGATACCTTTGTACTCTTCTTTTATACGTTAATTGAGTATATTAAAGACATTTTAATAGTGCGTAATAGAGCGTCTTGTGGTGGGTAGAGGGTGGTGATACCCTTCCTGTCTGATTCTTCCGTGAAGCAGTAACGAATTTTAGTGGGGTAGCCGTTGTGCCGTTAAAACTGAGACTTACTGAGATTGGGCGGCAGCATGGCGTGGTTGAAGTCTATGAGCTCTAGTGATCACTTAAGACCAGGTAGGCCGTGGGCTCATCCACCCGTCGAAGCAAGCAATAATACTTATTTTTTGACACAGTTCACACGCAGTAGCATGGCACGAAAGGTGTTTCGTTCTATTATAATGCTTGTTTGTCTTATTAGTATGTTGATCGCCTTTTTGGCTAATTCAGAATTTTTTTAACCAGATTCTTTAGAGTTCGAACCTCAGTCTGTATTTCTAACTAGATCAACTCTTTAAGGTTAAGCATAGCTTATTCCGTTAACCTTCATTGCAATGACAAAACTAAGAAAAGTTTCGTTTTCACTTCATCGAAAGAGAATTCGCGATCTCAATCAATAATAAATAAATAAATATTTACTGACAATCACGCCACGTTAACTGGTCCCGTGATAAGTTCGTAAAGAACTTGTGTTACAGGTACCAGATAACGGATATAAATGTAAGTTTTTTATTATACACATACAAATATTTAATATACATCCACAACCCTGGAAAATACATATATATTTATCATACAAATATCTTCCCTTGGCGGGATTCGAACCCGCGACCCCCCTGTGTAGTGACCATGTCACTTACCACTATACCAGACGGCCGTTAAACAACGTGTTTTTAATTTGAATAATTTTACGAATGGCTTTCGCGTCAGCTCCTCATGAAATTTTAAATCAAGATTAGAATTAGAAAGGCTATTATAATCGAATAATCGAGAAGTACTAGTAGAATTAGTCGACAACGCAGAATCCTCATTATGATCTTTCGATATCAAAGATGGGTAAAGGCACTTCTAGTTATTGGTCCTTTGAGATTTTTCGTCACTATAATGTTGAATTCCAAATAAGAATTTATTTTCCTTTGTAGGTTACAAGATATATCAAATGCTAAAGTAACGAAATACTTCAATGTCCCAATAATGTTGCAAGTGTAGTTTCATCAAAGGCGAATGAGAAGCTTGTTTTATTTATGTCTCATGAATAAAAAGACTTATTTTGTTATATAAAGCCGATAGGTTCTCGTGAGTCTTAGCAGAAAACAATTCAGCTGATTTATAGGTAATGGTTGGTTTCAATTTTGTTTCGTGTTTTTTGCACGGCACTAGATTGTGACAATTTCCTTTCCACGCCGTGAATACGATGTATCGTAGTAGACACTATTTGGTAGTTGGTAATTTATTTGCAATGCTTGTCTTCCATTTCTAGTTTTGCATTTTTAACGCAGTTACAGCCAGCTCAGATTAATCGATCGAAAGCCTCCTGCAAATCGGATTAAGCATTTTGGTTATTAACCCGGACGAAAAGATAGACAAACAAACAAAAATACTTTTATGGTTTTGGTAATGTAGCAGCCGGGAACAAAGTATATATTTTTTAAATATCTTAAAATTAAGTTTTTATTTGTTTATTTTTATATTAAATTTAAATTTAAAACTAATTTTTTTTTTTTTTTTTTTGCGTAGAATTGTTGACGAGCTCACAGCCCACCTGGTGTTAAATGGTTACTGGAGCCCACACACATCCACAACGTAAATGCGCCACCCACCATGAGATACAAGTTCTAAGGTCTCAAGTATAGTTACAACGGCTGCCCCACCCTTCAAACCGAAACTCATTACTGCTTCACGGCAGAAATAGGCAGGGTGATGGTACCCACCCGCGCGGACTCACAAGAGGTCTTACCACCAGTAATTACGCAAATTATAATTTTGCGGGTTTCATTTTTATTACACGATGTTATTCCTTCACCGTGGAAGTCAATCATGAACATTTGTTAAGTACGTATTTCATCAGAAAAATTTGTACCCGCCTGCGGGATTCGAACCGGTGCATCGTTTCAACACGAATGCACCGGACGTCTTATCCGTTAGGCCACGACGACTACAAAATTGTTTGGTTTGAAGGGTGGGGCAGCCGTTGTAACTATACTTGAGACCTTAGAACTTGTATCTCAAGGTGGGTGGCGCATTTACGTTGTGGATATCTATGGGCTCCAGTAACCACTTAACACCAGGTGGGCTGTGAGCTCGTCCACCCATCTAAGCAATAAAAAAAAAACTATTTTATCTAAGCATATGAATTATCTACGTTTACGGCGAGGTTTAATTTTATTTCCGTTTCTATTTTGGAAATGTGTATTGTGCATCTTAAATTAAAATGATATCCGGGTGCCAAGGGATATGAACAAAGCATTTTTGAAAAATATTGTACTAAAAGAACTGCTGTTAGAACTGAAAAAATAAACCATAAAAAAGTTTCAATTGTACCGACTTCGTGTATCTCTCCTTAAACAAAAAGAGAGGGAGGAAACATTATTATGGAGGAAATATTGTTATGTTCATACGGGCAAAACGCAAACTGTATTTTCCTGATATTCATCTATATCTATCTATATCTATATTAATACGTATTAATATCGTATTAATATCGTAATACGTGAAGGAAAAACTTTGTATCCCTTTTTACGAAAATTGTGCGGATGGAGGAGTATAAAATTTTCCACACTTATAGAGAATATAGAGAAAAAGTGCACAATGCTAATATTTTTTTAAAATAATGCCTAAAAGATACATTAAATCAATAAAGAAAACATTACACACACTACATACCATGTATTTGACGCACACACGCATGCATACTATTTATTGTCAAACTTTTGTTCTTGACGTCTGTTGTCAAATTGAGAATAGATTAAATATTGTTTGTCTTTGTTAATATTTTTTATAGTTTATTCTTGGCGAAATTTGTGATAACAGAAGTATAAAATACAATCATAATAGTGTACAAACTTACAATTCCAATTAATTATAGTCGAATTTCGACTACTGCGGGACCTCTAGTTAATATAATTGTCTATGGTGCAGTTTTGGCGAACACTGTGATTATATTATCGAATTATAATCGTGTTTGACAATAGAATCATAATAATGTTTAAACTTATAATTTCAATGAATTATAGTCGAATTTCGACTACTGCGGGACCACTAGTCATAATAAATACGTCATACACGTTTAGCGGTAATAATAATAAACAGTTTTCATATTTCAATTCGATGCTGCCTTTCACATATGAATATCGCGGGAGAACTATTTCGTAGAAAATCAAATTACCAAATCGAATTACACATGTGACTGGTATTTTCAAAGGCTTGCGATTCGTTCAACGTTATTAAATTGACAATTTTTTTATTACTCGAATTCGCTTCCGCTTGAATAAAGTAACAGAAGCTAATTTGGTTTTCTCAATGGAATAATGAAGATATTTCTTGATATTTATCAAGCAAACTTTACTGTTTTTATTTTTTTACTTTTAAACGGAACTATATTACATTTGTGATGTTCAAGGGCTGGTGGCATCGATAGGTTTCGCATCAGGTACTCGCTTTCATTCCACGCACCAAGCTGCATGATATGTAGATCTTTTTTTTTATTGCTTATATGGGTGGACGAGCTCACAGCCCACCTGGTGTTAAGCGGTTACTGGAGCCCATAGACATCTACAACCTAAATGCGCCTTGAGATATAAGTTCTAAGGTCTCAGTATAGTTACAACGGCTGCCCCACCGTTCAAACCGAAACGCATTACTGCTTCACGGCAGAAATCGGCAGGGCGGCGGTACCTACCCGCGCGGACTCACAAGATGTCCTACCACCAGTAAAACAGAGATAACAAAATATCGGTTTTGCTCTCCAAGAAAATATCCTAAGAATTCACCAGTTGTTTTCTGTGTCAGAAGTATCCGTGAACTAAAACAATATGAACCGTCACGATGCTGTTTCAATCGATTTCGGCTTACATGAATCCTCTGACCTGATTCGATGCGGAATATAAAACAGTTGCGATAGACAGTTTCAAATGATGTAACTTCATGTTTTATTTATAGTTTAGGCGAATCGGCATCTTCATACAAAGCGATTATCACGCCCTGGTAGCTTGTATTTTAGGTAGGACATATTACGGGGGTATAATCCGCTTGGTTGTGGGAGTATAGCCGTTGTCGTTTGAGATTTGTGACTTCTGATTTATATCTCAAGGCCGGAGGCGGCAACCACCCTAACTTATTATTCAGAAACCATTCTTATGTATTTATGAATAGCACATCTATATGCTAACAGGCAAAGACAAAACATTTAAGATTTATTCTCTCCTTGGTCAAACGATATTCTTTTTTATCGTCTTACTGACAACAAAGTTTTGGAAATAGGAATGTTTCTTTAAAATGTTAATCAAAAAAATTAAAGGAAAAAAAAACTGAAATCTATATATTAATACGTGAAGCAAAAACTTTGTATCCCTTTTTACGGAAATTGCGCGGACGGAGGAGTATGAAATTTTCCACACTTATAGAGAATATAGAGAAGAAGTGCACAATGCTAATATTTTTTTTAAATAATCCATAAAAGATACATTAAATCAATAAAGATAACAGTACACACCCTACATACCATGTACCTATTTGACGCACACACGCATGCATACTATTTATTGTCAAACTTTTGTTCTTGACGTCTGTTGTCAAATTGAGAATAGATTAAATATTGTTTCTTTGTAAATATTTTTTATAGTGTAGTCTTGTCGAAATTTGTGATTATAGAAGTATAAAATATAATCATAATAGTGTACAAGCTTACAATTCCAATTAATTATATAGTCGAATTTCGACTACTGCGAGACCTCTAGTGAATGTAAATTTTCAGATCCCAGTCATGTCGGTTCCACTCGTGAATTTGTTTTAAATTGAAACTAAAAGGTACCTAGATATTTTGAACTTATAATATGACTTATTCTTACTCAAATACCTATATAAAATTTATTATATGTTCAATAATATCACAGCTGTTATGTTTAGCCGAGGATTCTCTAGAGCTTCAATAGGAAATGCCACAATAACATTCCCTAGGCACCGACGACTCTGAATTGCCTAATTTGATTAGACCCGACTGTGCTCTAGTGTAGAGCCATAAAGGGTCCTTTAGATGGAGAGAATTTAAACGCACGTTTCATGCTCAGAAATCGTTTGGCACTTTCGCAGGCCACAATCGTCATTCGATTATAATAATGTAGTATTTACATTTAGATAGGAATGAAAATTGCGCTTTCATTATATCATACAAAATTCTCATTTGTAACTGCGATTTCGTATGACATTTGTTCAAGCTCATAGGAATCGATTTGAAGCGTTTCGATTGCTAGATTTACGATTCGAGTTGAGTGATGAAGTTCTATCTATATATTATAATACGTGAAGCAAAAACTTTGTACACCTTTTTACGAAAATTGCGCGGACAGAGGAGTATGAAATTTCCCACACTTATAGAGAATGTAGAGAAGGGTAATTTCCAATTACAGCACAAGAGCGCATTATGCGGCATAATGCTCAACGTTGAATGTTCCAACTACAGCAACGCTTCGCACAATCGAGCATTTTCAAGAGTACTGCTCTCGCGTGATGCTCGCAATCGATACCGACTCAGTGACAGAAAATTGACAAGTGTTTTTTCTTTAAGTTGGCATTGATCGAAATTTTGTTTATATTATAGTTAGTAATATTATTGAATGTTGAAAAAAATTGGAAGGCTTTCGTTTCGTCGTAGTTTTTTAGAAATAATCAATGTTAATTAAAACTGTGCTAACTTAGCGCACTCTGCTGATGCATTTGAAAACTAATTCACGTTCCAATTAAGCTTCAGCATAATTCGGCATTGTGCGTCACTGAGTCGCATTATGCTCTGTAATTGGAAAACTACCAAGGAGTGCAGAATGTTAATATTGTTTTAAATTAAGCATAAAAAATACATTAAATCAATAAAAAAAAACATTACACACACTATCATGTATTTGGCACACACACGCATGCATACTATTTGACTAATGTCAAACTTTTCTTATTGCTTATAGTCTGTGGTCAAATTGAGAATAGATTAAATAATGTTTGTCTTTATTATGTAATATTTGTTTAAGTGTATTAATCTGTGATTATAGAAGTACGGGTAAAATAAATAGTCTTTGACTGTTTGACAAAAGAATCATAATAGTGTACAAACTTATAATTTCAATTAATTAAAGTCCTATTTCGACTACTGTGGGACCACTAGTTTACATAAAGATATCAATATATCAATTGAGAAACGATTGACGCCAATGTGTATGTGCAATGACGCATGAGTATCACTGATTGTTACAAGAAAATACTTTTTACATACGCGACAATCGCAAACTTGAGACGTTAATAGCTCTTCATCTAAATGACCTTTAACTTGTCATATATGATTAACTGCGGTGTAATGACCTAATGGACACGTTTAGCTCCGATTGACAGTGCTTACAATTATAATTCACTGTTTGTTTTTGTTCCAATTGTTAGACCAGGTTACAGTTCGTTTGTTCTTCACTGGTGATTTGAGTCTTGGAATCTTGAAATCTTGGGCGACTTAGGTATCTTGATATATTAAGCCGGAGTCTCAAAGAACATGTTTATCGTTTATTATTAACTAATAAATTACTGTTACGTGTTGGGGTTCGTGATAAATAAATGCTCCACCAAAGTACAATTTAAAACTGTATTAACGCTTGGAACACTTTAAAATTCGCAATTTACTTCTCCCGCTTCACTTCAGGTGACCTGTTCGCTGTTTCGCTTCGAGTGGTTCCGATTACTAACTGACTTCGTGCGATCTTTGCAACGCTTTTATAGTCGATCCGACATTCCTAGAATCGTCGAGAGCATTCCTCACAAGCCAAGTACCTTCGGCGTGTGTTTCCGCTATCTGACAATAGATGGCGTTGTACTTCTCGAGCGTTCTAGCTGTTACTAGATCCTTCGATATTCGTACGGCTATTCGACGATAGATGGCGTTACTCTTACTGGCGTAACGTTACTAAGGTACTTTAAATTTACTTCTAAGGTAAGTAAACGAAGTACCTTAATAATTTTTATATTTAAAAGGTTTTTAGTTATTTGATTCAAAGATTCAATATTTTTAACTGATGCTAATTTTTTTTTTATTGCCTATATAGGTGAAGAATTCACGACCCACCGGATGTCAAATGATTAAGGTAAGTGAGCCTACTACCGCTACCTCAATATGGCTGTGTTACGTGTGAAGTTTTAATTGAAAATGTGAAATTGCAAGTGAACCTTGTAGCTTTTATAACCTTAAAATTTTGAGTGGAAAAGTGTGAATCTTTATTTTTTATTTCCGTATAGGCAGACGAGCATACGGCCCACCTCATGGTGAGTGGTTACCGTCGCCCATGGACTTCAGCAATGCCAGGGGTTGAGCCAAGCCGCTGCCTACATCACATTAAAACTATTTATAGTCACGTAACTTCATAAAGCAAATCTTATGATTAGACTTAATAGCAACTTTTTATCTTACGATGGTTAATAGCACACAATTGTGATAAAAATGAAGCTAAGCTCCAGTTTAAAATATATTCTAAAATTTTTGCAAGTGTACTCGGTATGCACAACATAGTATCTGTATAATATATATTTACCGAAAACGGAGGCGTACCCGTAACCTTATTACGGCAAGGAATTACTTACCAAATCGTTTTGGCACATTTCGCGTGGGACGAGCTTCATATTGTGAGGCTATTTTTAGTTAAAATGCAAATGAATAACCAGTGGTTCTTATTTATTTTATTAACCCGTACTTTTTATATATAATGCATACTGATTCGAAGTCCTCGTAGGGTGTGATGATCGCTGAATTCTTTAAATGTGCATGGTTTTATAGCATCGGCTTAGAATAGCACCTCTTTATTACTTCCTGTGGGTCTCCTAAAAGAAGACCTAAATATTCACCACGGAATGGACCGCAGTAGCCTTATACCAGCCTACTGAGAGATCCAATCGACATTTAAGACCAATCAGTCATTCCTTTCGGTTTGAATAATGGGATATATACAAATTGAGATATCGAGAATACTTTACTAATTAGACCACATAGCGCACGCACATTGTGATGTCTATAAGTTCTGCTAACCGTTTAACATTAACTTGGCCGTGAGTTCGCTCTACAAGATTATGAAACCGATACAATAAATCAAAAATACAATAAAGTAGGTTTAAAGGTAAATTTTACTGGTGGTAGGACCTCTTGTGAGTCCGCGCGGGTGGGTACCACCACCCTGCCTATTTCTGCCGTGAAGCAGTAATGCGTTTCGGTTTGAAGGGTGGGGCAGCCGTTGTAACTATACTTGAGACCTTAGAACTTATATTTCAAGGTGGGTGGCGCATTTACGTTGTGGATGTCTATGGGCTCCAGTAACCACTTAACACCAGGTGGCCTGTGAGCTCGTCCACCCATTTAAGCAATAAAAAAAAAAATTCGCTAATAACAAAAATATTTTTGAAGTCTCATATTTAATTATAGCATGGGATTTTCTTAGGTTTTCGCAGGTCATAATGATAATCAGTAGTACTTTTACATCTTAATCTACCGTTTTTAATTGTTATGGTATTATTTCCGACATTTCGGTTACTTTAAGGTTTTTGTAGCGTATTAGTTTTAGTTTAATAGCATATGAGTTGGCTATTCGGATCCAGTAGAGTTTAGCATTCACAAAAGACCCGTATTATGGCCTAGTAACCTTCGTGTTATGCCTATCCTTTTGGGAAATACCTAAGATTACAAGTCACAGACGTAGGTCCTTCGTATGATGCTAGTTAATTAAGACATAAAGCCGGAAGCTTGGAGTATTATGTTTAGTAATGTCCCTATTATATGGTGAAACTACTAAGAATTTAATAAAAAACAATATGTTAAAAATGTGCTTTAGACATCCCTGACGTTTGGCAAGAATACATTTCTAGGTTTGACAATCCTGGTTCATGCTATTTTGCTTTTTTTCCCCTCTAGTATGAAGAATCTCGTTATCCGCGATTGCAAAAGTAACCAATTTATTTATAACGTTTTTTTCACATCCTTATATGTTCAAAACAAATTTCTAAGAAATAATGTTATGTTATATTCGAATATAGCCACATTAATGTCGCCACAAAACTTTCTGAAAAATCCAGACTGTCTACTGTGATTATCATTCAGATCATGTGCCGCTTTGGAGTTGTCCGCCTACACTACCAATTATCTGGAAGAGACAAAACATTTTCAATGCGTCGTTTTGATTTTAATAATTCGACACGAAGTAGCGATCACGTTTATCTGAAAATCGTTTGAAAAACATATTTGGGGTGAAAATTGAGGGATTTGTTGCGATTACTAAGTAAGTTCGAAAACTTAAAAGTTTTCGGCAAAGCTCGATCTAATTGTACCGAACGTTATCAGTTTCACGATGGATAATGCCCGAAAGATATCAGAAATCAGGAGAATTAGATTTGCGGTAGGAAGAAAACAAATTTTTCTGCCCGGAAAATATGTTTATTTATGCAGAATAATATACTCTGCTAGTAAGCTAGTATGCTAGCTACGTTGGCCTTATCTAGGAGACTGTTTCATTAAAGTAAGTTAATGTAAGGCTCCGCTTACGCTAACCAAGGAAACAGTTGGGCTTGTTTAAGCGGATAGTGCTATCTTGCTTTTATTGCTTTTTATAAGACCTATCTCGGCAAGGACCGAATCCTTTTTTAATACTGACGGATGTGTATATTTTCAGTTCATAGTTATCGCCTAAATATCTTAAAGCGTGTGGTGATGTTTTGGTGAGTTTCTACCGACCCATAAAAAGGTTCAGCTTACAACTTAGCAACTTAGCAACTAACATTAAGTGGTCGGTCACCGGAGCCCATAAATATCACAGCGAGATTGTCATTTTAAGAATTCAGGTCTCAGATCTTGTAGTAATTACGAATTTTTCATGATTACTGGTGGTAGGACCTCTTGTGAATCCGCGCGGATGGGTACCACCACTCTGCCTATTTCTGCCGTGAAGCAGTAATGCGTTTCGGTTTGAAGGGTGGTGTAGCCGTTGTAACTATACTGGAGATCTTAGAACTTATATCTCAAGGTGGGTGGCACATTTACGTTGTGAATGTCTATGGGCTCCAGTAACCACTTAACACCAGGTGGGCTGTGAGCTCGTCCATCCATCTAAGCATTAAAGAAAAAAAGACTATTTTTATTACACGACTAGCTGACTCGTAGTGCTTCGCAGTGCCTCAATCGATAAATAAAACACCTAAACTTTATTTGATTCCGAGAATTTTCATATTTATCTACCTTTTAAGCCTTCTCTGGACTTCGATAAATAATTTAAGATCAAAATTAGCCCAATCGGTCCATCCGTTTTCGAGTTTTAGCGAGCTTAACGAACAGCAATTCATTTATATATATATCTTTATATTAATACGTGAAGCAAAAACTTTGTATCCCTTTTTACGAAAATTGCGCGGACGGAGGAGTATGAAATTTTCCACACTTATAGAGAATATAGAGAAGAAGCTAAAATGCTAAAATTATTGTAAAATAATGCATAAAAGATACATTAAATCAATAAAGAAAACAAACATTACATACACTACATACCATGTATTTGACGCACACACGCATGCATACTATTTATTGTCAAACTTTTGTTCTTGACGTCTGTTGTCAAATTGAGAATAGATTAAATATTGTTTGTCTTTGTTAATATTTTTTATAGTATAGTCTTGGCGAAATTTGTGATTATAGAAGTATAAAATACAATCATAATAGTGTACAAACTTACAATTCCAATTAATTNTTATTGTCAAACTTTTGTTCTTGACGTCTGTTGTCAAATTGAGAATAGATTAAATATTGTTTGTCTTTGTTAATATTTTTTATAGTATAGTCTTGGCGAAATTTGTGATTATAGAAGTATAAAATACAATCATAATAGTGTACAAACTTACAATTCCAATTAATTATAGTCGAATTTCGACTACTGCGGGACCTCTAGTAGATTTTATTCCTTCAACGTGGAAGTTCCTTGTGAACATGCGCTAAATTTTAATACACATTTTATTAGAATATCTGACACCGACAGAGTCACGTTGCTCGATACGAGTAAATTGCTGGTATACCTGCGTGCAACATGACCAAAATACCGCCATATTCTTTGTAGGCAGGTTGTGGGTAGACGTTGAGTCTTTTCTATTTTTAACTGCTTGAGAATAGAGATGTTGGTGCGGCGAGCCGTCCATGGTATTCGTAACATATGTCGCCAGCACCATATCTCGATTCTCTGTCTATCTGTGGCTTTGAATGTCCACGTCTCTGCACTGTATGGAGCAATGGAGAAGACAAGGGTGCGGACAATACGTATTTTAACTGTAGATAGCTGTCTGGCATTTCATTGAACCAAGAGCGAAAATAAAGCGTATAATCAGATAGACCATGAATTCAGTCTTCACATAATTAATGCTTTCGCTATTATTTTTCTACTAATCTTCCTTTTAGTTGTAAACATTTCGCACGGGATGCACTAATATTACTCGGCTTCTATTTAAATCATCTCAGGGAAACTCTCATTTATTTTCCGGCTTGTCATCAAAGAGTATTTGGCAAGTAAATATTTATGGAGAAGCTGCCTTAATCTTTATTTTTAGAATTTTTATTATTTTGTACAAAAGATACTTGGTGGGTCGAAGAAATTATTTTTGTAGATGAATTTATTTTGGTACGCAGCTTATCTTCCGAAGAACCCGACATTCCCGATCCTGCGGACCGAATGGTGAACAGTCGACGTCACCCAAAACACGTTATTTCGGGTCCTTCCGATCCACTAACGGTGCTTTTAAGTACCCCAAGCACCGGTCATCGTTCTCGTCGAACCTATCGCTTGTCACGAGGGGCTCGGCGAGTAAATTAACCCACAGACACAGTCCACTGAGTTTCTCGCCAGATCTTCTCAGTGGGTCGCGTTTCCGATCCGGTGGTAGATTCTGGGAAGCATTGCTATTGCTCGGAACTCGACTAGTACCACTTTACTAGTCGAGCAAAGAGCAAATAATTTTTCGTGTATCGCATACTGGCTATACGAATATACCTACTTATACCCACTTATATACCGGTTCTGGTTCGTCTAGATATCTGAGATTATTTTATTTATTCTTTATTATACATTTTCCTGTTTACAATAAAACAAACCCAAAGATAATATGTAACTATGAACAAAGAAACCGCAAGCATTGAGCCCAGATTCTAAGTGGACGTTCAAAAGCCGATTGTAGTGTTTAATTAAATATTACGAAACACAGTTAAATCGTAAGCAGTAGCTCAAGTTACTTTTTGATGTGAAAGCGAAAATATTTTAAAATATCACGGTGGTACGGTTAGGTTACCACCACCCTGCCTATTTCTGCCGTGAACCAGTAATGCGTTTCGGTTTGAAGGGTAGCATAGCTGTTGTAACTATACTGAGACCTTAGAACTTATATCTCAAGGTGGGTGGCGTATTTACATTGTAGGTGTCTATGGGCTCCAGTGACCACTTAACACCAGGTGGCTGTGAGCTCGTCCACCTATCTAAGCTATAAAAAATATATTGTTACACCGGTAAGAATAACGCCACCTATCGCCGATTAGTCGAACGAATATCGCAGGATCCAGTAGCGCCTAGAACGCTCGAGAAGTACAACGCCATCTATTGACAGATATCGGAAACTCCTACTAAATATATGTGGAATATTCTCGATAATTCTAAGGATGAGATATAGGCTATAAAAGCGTTGTAGAGATGGCACACAGTCAATCAGTAATCAGAACTACTCGAAGCGAAACAGCGAACGGATCACCTGAAGCGAAGCGGAACAAGCGATTGAGAGTTTTAAAGTGCTTGTGAAGTGTTCTAAGTGTTGAATACAGTTTTAAGTTGTACTTTGGTGATTTTTTTATTTATCCCGAACCCCAGCGCGTAATAATATATATCTTTTACTTGAAGTCGATGCAGCATACGAACTCTTGGTCTGCCCGATGTCATGTGGGGAGCCCAGAGAAAAATAACAAAGTGTATGCTCCCTTTCACTTTGAGTATTATGTAGTATGATAGTGTAGCCTTACGACTATTTTATACTTTAGATAGGAACACACAAATAATTCTTTGTAGAAATATGTAGGGTGATGGTACTACAATCAGTGCGGGCTTGCAATGTCCTTGTTTACTTTCCGTATATTTTATGTTTTAGTCTGTGTTATTATTGGAAAGTTTTCCGTCATCTGATTTTACCATCGTATGCTGTGGGTGTAGGGACATATCCGAAATCACCATATCGATCCATAATGCCTTTCAGAGATTTTTGCCACGTCCTCTGATTTTGGAGCGAGGTCAATAATGAATATCAATAAAAGCATCCTATAGTTCAACCTATTGCCGTCCATAGCAACAGTTACTAATTACCAAAAAAACGACACTGTTTTCTAGCAAATAAGACATGCCGACTTGAGCAACTAAAATTGATTTTTAAAGCTAGCAATTGATGAGTGGATCATACGCAACCGCTGCCATTGTTAATACCATAGATTATACACTTAATGTTAATACTATTCTCAATAGACAACTGTCAGAATCTGTAAAAAGACTTATAATGTTTAAATACTTTCTGTAACATTTGAGTGAATAATTACGTAACACATAATTTTATTAAAAAAAGTTTACTTACTAGATGTCGGTTTATACACTGTGTTTACATCAAAGTGGCAATTATGGTGTTTCACGCTGATGTTGGATGCTTGAGGTCTTCAAGTTTACTGATCTTCCGAGAACTCGAACAATTTCTTTGAATTCACTAATTGAACCTTAAATAAGATTAGTTCGAGTTATTGAATCTTTATTGCTGTAAGCATACTTTTTTTTTGCCTTTGCGGATAGACGAGCATACGGTCCACCTGATTGTAAGCGATTACCATCGGTCAAGGACGTCAGCAATCCCAGGGGCAGAGCCAAGCCGCTGCCTACCTTTGAAGAAGGACATGTCATAGCGCTCGGGAAACACCGTGAAAGTGAGTTTATTTCAAAGCCGAAACATAATATGTCGTCTTCTCGCATTAAAACTGTATAATCTCAACACTTACTAATTTTACAGGAAAGTGTTTTAAAGGTTTAACATTTGTAATATTTTGAATATTAATCATATTTGCAACATTAATTTTTTATTTTTTACCAGTTACATTATCTGTCTTTTAAAGTAAGATAAAATTATGTATTAATTTTGTTAATAGTAAGGAAAACATAGGTAACCTAAAAAAAAGAACTAAAACAAAACTACGCTCTTTTGACCGTGAGAAAAATACTGGTGATACCAACTGTTTACGCATATTAACTCAATTTCGAATATTTTATGGAAATTGTACACTTTTGATGCGAAAAAACGATATGTTTGTACGTATATAGACGATACCACGACCCATCTATCAAAGTCCAGCGGTAGAGCAGAATGTCGCCGCTTACCTTCGGATAGGAGGTTGAAGTTTGAGATGTTATGTTTTCTGGCAGGTTTTCTATCAGCAGCATAACGATGCGACGACCTCACCATCGCGCACAAAAAAGACACGATAACAATTCGGGTTTATAGGACAGCATGAATGTTCCAGGTGCATATGTTTTCTGGAAGCACTTATAGTTCCGAGTAATTTGCACAAGAAATTCAGACAAATTCTTTTCCGATAGAATACAGAGGAATGAAAATAAGAGCGAAAGAACAGAAGTCTCAAAATAGAAGGGAACGTCAAATCTCCCTAAAAATCTTCTTTTAAATTTTCAAATTTGTGTCGATTCCAAATTAGTTTACAATTACAGTATATTCACTCGAACAAACTATAAAGTTATTTTATGAAAGCTCAATGAAACAAATTATCATTTTGTCCATCATTCTAGCCATTTTCAAACTCACTGAGCAGTTAAGTCAGAGAACGCTTTTCGTGGAAGCACGAAATCTTAATTTCAACTTATACTGTTGCTGAAATATGAAAGGCTAGTAGGTACTAATTCTAACTTTGGCTTGGTCCAAGGCAGCTCTATTGAGATTCACTGTCTATTATTGCACAAAGACTAACAAAAGCCAATAACGTTTCGGTAGTAAAATGGATGATCTAGTTTTTTACTGCTTTTTGTTGGGTTTGACTCTAAGTATTTCACCTTTTTTTTTGTTCGGTCCGGGGCCTAACATCCTACAAGGTATGTGAGACTCAACGATCTGCAGGTGTTGAGAGCAGACCGCGGGCCCAAAGAATTTTAGGGTCCACCCACTAAACGACTCCCCTTACTCTTACACCTTGCACTCTTACACCCGACGTCCGATCTCTGTCCAGGGTCAAAAACCGGTCAGAGTAGGGGTAAGCATGTCACCTTAACCTAAGTCTATTTTGAGTTTTAGCTCATTTGAGGTACTACCCGGGTTCTTGTTTTTAGTGGCTTCTACTGGAACTTACCGCCTCCCTTTCTTAAGCTTGTACATAGAAGCTCGAAGCTTTCTACTTCATACCGTGATTGTGCATAATTCTGTCGCGAAGTAGCCATGCATTTTGGTTTAAAGAGCGGGATAGCTGTTTTGCAATTTAATTGTGTCTTCGTTTTCATGTCCCAAGATGGGCAGTAACCACGTTCTGAAGCAACAAAAACTAAAATCAAATTCGTTGTACAATTCTACTTGTTGCTTCAGTTAAGATATCATTACGAAACCATAGAAGTATTAGAGCTCGAGTGATTTCAACAAATTTGTTAATTTCGTGCGTTTAGTGATGGTCATTTCGAAATGGATCTCTTTATCATCATCATTCTCCTGCCTTTCTCCTAGTCACCTGGGGTCGGCGCTACATGTTTTCTGCTTCCATACTCCTCTATCATATACCATTTCTTCGCTCACTTCCCTCTTACCCATATTGTCTTTCACGCAACCATCCATTTCTTCTTAGGTCTACCTCTTCAAATTCATACAATACAAATTAATACAATATTATTTCAAAATCTAGAAGTACAATTAGTGTATGTGTGTGTGTGTGTGTGTATGGCTGAGTGTATGTGTAGATGCGTGTTAATACCTAATATATAAATTGCTCATTACCAAAAATGTGTAAAAATGTGTAATCTACTCCAGTAATTCTTCTATATCTTCGTATGTAAGGGAGAAAAGCCATCTATCAATGATAATTTTAACTTCCTTAGAAATAAGCGGGTAAATATTTAGTAATTTATTTATATTGTTGTACAGAATAGAGCTTAAATACCTATAGTGAGACCTGACTACATTATAATTTGCTACATAGATTTTGCACACTCTGCCCTGACGACGAGTTTGCGAACAGATATTAGGGTCAAAAACGAGTTCCAAATGTTTACGTAACAATGTGCTCCTAATAAAAGATTGTCTAACTCGAGGCACTTTGCAGATATCATACAATTCCTCCGTTGGAAACCTTATTGGTTTTTTAGATATTACTTTAAGCACGGCTCTCTGTGCTCTTTCCAATCTAAGTAATAATCCTTTCCTACAGCCTCCCCAAACGACAATGCAATAGGTTATGACAGAGTGTGCCAAAGCATAATAAACCATTTTCAGTATGTGGAGATCGCTTGATGTTCTTAGCTTCCGAAAGACAAAGATAAGCTTTCGTACTTTTCCAACCAAATCATTTATATGCTCTTGCCAAGATAGGGTGCCGTCAATTTTTAGACCAAGATATTTTACAGCATTAGTTCGTGAAATTTTTGGACAAAGATCATGTGTGTTCGTTTCTGAATGGCATTGATGAACAGTCAAGGAAAAGGAAAGCGGTGGCTGCGATACATTCCTCGGAGAGAAGGTAACAAATCTAGTTTTTTCCATATTAAGGGTCAACAAGTTAGTTTTAAGCCAATCAGATACTGTCTCTAGCGCTTCCTCTGCACATAAACGCGTCTCTATTAACACTCTCTTACCAACCTCAGTTTTATTTCGTCTCATCACATGTCCATACCATACCACACGCGCATTTCTCAGCTTCTCTGTCACAGGTGCCACTTTCAGACTTCCTCTAACATATTCATTCCGTATTCTATCAATTCTCGTCACTCCACACATCCATCGCAAAATTCGCATGCTGCATGCAATCACCTTTCATCCGCCACTTTAGCAGTCCGACAAGCTGACCCATACATGACGGCAGGTTTTATTAAGGACTTATATATCTTCCCTTCTCTCTTCTTCTGTCACGATCTCTTAATTGCTGATGGTCGTGTCTCATTTGAAATGTGGACCACTCGATGCACACTGCTTCTCCACGTCTTCCTGTTCTCGGCGGTCTTTATAGCCTCGGTTATTGGCAGGCCGGCGAGCGTCTTTACCAGATCAGACCAGCGGGTAAGTGAGCAACCGCGTGATCTTCTCTCGTCAACCTGACCAACTACCATCCTTCCCTTTTAGGGGAAGAGAAACGTATGTATCTTTAATAACGCAATGTCTCTTTACAAAATGGATCTCTCTAGTTACGCATAAATACGACAAAGATAATTTCTGAACAAGAACGCCGCTTCGTAATTCGTATTTTTGTGTTAATTGAAAAATTCTAGTAATAATTTATTTTCTGGACGGCCACTTTCGTTCAGACTCCTCTGAATGGAACAACGCTTTTGTGCCTTGCCTTTATATTATTCTTTAAAAGTCACCCATTGTCAAGATGTGTACTTATTCTGGTTTTATTTTTTAAGTTTTGAGACTTGACTTTAAAAATGCTGAATAAGGGATGATAAGAATCGTTTTTAAGTTTGCACGGATATGTACTATTTTCCTGCCTATTTTCATCGCGAAGCAGTCATGCATCCTAACTGGATGTGTACGAAAACAACTGTACAATTAAATTGGAACTAAAGTCAGGACTTCGGTAACCACACCAAATTGGCGGTGAGCTTGTACACAGGTTTTTCATTCATTTTACGATTTTGGATTTACCCATGATGGAACTAATTAAAAATATCCAAAAATACTTTATAATATACACATATTTAAAGTCAACCTAGTGAAAGTATCATTAATTAATTAAAGTAAGTAATTAAGGTAATTATTTCGAACATCACTAGTAGCGTTGTAAAACGCAATAAGTCCAGAATAAGTTTCGCGTGAAAAAGCGCTATCTATGTAACGGCACGACATTACATTTTACAACTTGCTTCCAGAAATTACCCGAGAACGCTTTACTGGGTCCAAAAATAATATTATAATACTTACCTTGATCCTGCTATTACAATAATATCCCTTTTATGACCTTTTTATGTTATCTCTCGTGGGCATTGTCAGTTTTGCGCGAAAAAATGTTTCTTAGCGAACTTAGAATTTTTGTGGAATAAAGAATTGTTTTAGGCGCTTTAAAAAATTGCCGATAATGGTATTGAAAATTGCTTTTTTTTGGGAAATATAAAGACGGAATAGTTTTTTTTCAGTGGTGATAGGTAAATTGATAAAATTCTCCCACAAAACATAGATAGATTACATCCCATAGATTTTATAGGCGGAAGATCGTTCGTTTTTCATATTTAATGGATCTTAGCTTGAACAGTATTTCGATCTGAATTCTCAAGTGGTATTCACGTCGTAATGTCTCTGGGCTTTAGAGACACTCAACATCACATGGCCCTGAATTAGATTAACGATTTTAACGGTAGGCAGCGGCTTGGCTCTGCCCCTGGGATTGCTGACGTCCATGAGCGACGGTAACCACTCACCATCAGGTGGGCCGTATGCTCGTCTGCCTATGCGGCAATAAAAAAAATGAAAAAAATATTCACACTTTTCTACTCAAAATTTAAGGTTATGAAAGCTACAAGGTTCACTTGCAATTTCACATTTTCAATTAAAACTTCGCACGTAACACACTCACCTCTCCGTTTTAAGATAACAGTATATATTTAACAGAAAATGTTAATTTTTTTGGGGTCAGTTAAAAACACACTACCTGAGAAGAACGCACGTAGTTAATTAAAAGTATAGTATGGGTTCTATGTGTCGACTACCACACTGGAATACCTTCTGAATTTTAATCGACTCATTAAGAAATGTAATGCTTCGTAACTCAACGAAGTAATGTTACATTTTGATACTAAGACCCTTTGAATGTAACTGGAACATGTAATTTGGAAGCCATTTTGGATTTTTATTATATTATTCATGGTCCTTTGAAACTTTTTGCATTGAGCTCCCCTCCATGGTGTTTCACGAGCGCTATGTTATGTTATTCTTCAAACGAGGCTTGTGGAGAGTACTTAGCGGTAGGCAGCGGCTTGGCTCTGTCCCTGGCATTACTGAATTCTATGGGCGACCACTCACCATTAGGTGGGCTGTATGTAAAAAAACCTTTAAACTTCTTTGAAGTGATGATGCGCAGTGCAATCGAGCCAGTGAACCCAGATTCAAATCAAAGGGTAAAAAAATGTCTTGATGAACACGAGTACGTGGCAACGTTTACGCATGATTTTTATGATGCAGAAATAATGTGGTATTTAATCATTACGCACTTTTTCATCGAGCCATCGACCATGTGCTTTAAGCCGAGCATTCACATTGTTATGGAATAGTTTTCTTTAAGTTTAGGTCTTCATCTACGAAAATATAATAGTATTATTAGTATTTCTATGTAAATTCCATGATGTGCCAGCATAACAATCAATTACACAAATCTTCTAAGAATGATATTCGCCAAAGAAATAATTCTAAAAATCTGTGGCTTACGTTTTATTTGAATTTTGTGAATCTTATTAACTTACCCACTCTACTTTCGCTACGTTAGATTTGTCTAATAGCAAAGAGGTATTTGTTATTTATCTATATTAAGTAAACTTAATGCCCACATCATTCGTCCAGCGACTAACCGTCACAAAGATTCACAAGACCCTTCGGAATTCATTAGCAACTTCTATAATTTTAATTGGTACGCGGAGTTCTATTCAATTTGGTAGTTTATAAAATTTTTGTTCGTTCGTAAATATTCATCAAACTTCGGTGTTGTTCGGTATCTGACAGGCTTTAGGATACTTAAATGTAATTAATAAATTAATATCCTGATTCGCGTTGAGGAATTCTTAATTAGGAGCGTCGGTTTTGTAAATTATGGTTGTGTAAGGAAACGAAAGCTTGCAATTCAGGATTTGCTTTTCAAGGGGGATCCCGGCAGCATCGACATTGACTAGAATTGATTTTTAGGGCTTGTCGACTGAGATGGCAAGCATCATGATGTTTCTTATAATATTTGCATTAAACTGTGTTAGCCCATAGGATTAGCAAGCTGAATTGGCAGTGGGCAGGCCATATAGCGCGAAGATCGGACCTCCGATGGGGCACAAAAATCCTCGAAGGGAGACCACGTACTGGCAAACGTAGTGTGGGATGGCCACCTACCAGATGGACCGACGACCTGGTGAAAATTGCTGGGTCACGTTGGATGCAGGTGGCAACGAACCGGCCGCACTGGACATCAGTTGGAGAGGCCTATGTTCAGCAGTGGACAGTAGACAGACTGAGATGATGATGATGATGATTATCGAAATTTTATTTCTTTATATCAAGTGTATAGTTTAGAGAGAACTGCAGCGAAGAATGACGAAATTCTCTATGAGTTCTAGTCACGGCAATGTTGGGAAATAGTCTTAACGGAGCATATCTGGGACGCAAGTTTCAATGTACCACATTCCTGTGCTAAAAGACTCACACGTCATTTGTTCGGTGGTACTATGGAAGTTATACCTACTTATTAAAGTAAAAACGAGAAATAGCGTCAGCAATTTCTTAGATACTCAAAAAAGGTAACGGCTAATATTTACAAGAAATTTAAACTCCGATTTACAGTGTGACACAATTAAATCGTTATTATTTATTCTTCTATTCTTTTTATAGCGTGATTTTTATACTTTGGGGATTGGTCCCTAACAATCTTTTGAATTATGTGAACCTTTTAAAAGGAGAAAAAAATTCACTGTCAAAGTCCTCTGTGATATGGCGCTTTTTTTCGACTGATCCCAAAATGCGGTGACTTAGGGTACGGAACTAAATAAATGGATTTCGTTTTGAAAATTACTCAATTTCCGCTCACCAATATTCGGTACATTGTCAAATCTAACAGCTTTTGATAATAAAAATGTGCCTTTGAATAGAAATATGGTATTTGGTTATCCTGTTAAATCATTCGTAAAGAATTATTCTTTAGACTTTGATTTTACAGTTGAAGGACTTATACTGAAGGATACTGAAGGATTTTTACTGGTGTTAGGGCGTCATATTATGGTCCCATGCGGCTGGGTACCACCGTTCCGCTTATACCTGCTATAATGTGTTTCGATTTGAAGGATGGAAAATTCGTTGTCTAAATTAATTATTTTTTTCATTGACTGCCACTGTTTTATATCTAGAAAATAGAAATATAGTTTAGTATCCAACTTAGAACTGGAATATAATAAGAGTATCGATTGAAAATCTTTATTTATTACTTTTTATTACTAAATTATTATTATTTATTACAAAATCTTATTTAAGTCTATAGTAGCGTAGACTTTTATTTCATATCCCAGGATAATGATGATGATGATGAGATAAATATTGTGAGGGCATGAATATTTCAAGGAATATGGAAAAAATATCCAGTGATATTTGTTGAAAATAGCACTCGTGTATGTACATCTATAATACTAATATTATAAAGAGGAAAGATTTGTTTGTTTGTTTGTTTCGAATAGGCTCCGAAACTACTGGACCGATTTAAAAAATTCTTTTTCCATTAGAAGCCGACATTGTCCCTGATGAACATAGGCTACTTTTTTTTAATTTTTTTTAATTTTCATTTTTTGGTTTCATGTGTGTTTTAATGTTTCCGAAGCGAAGCGAGGGCGGGTCGCTAGTATTATTATAACGCTGTTCAGAAGCGTAGAGCCTAAGAGAAACTAAGATGGTTCATACCAGAAGCCTGCAAGCGTTTTTATTTAAACGCAATCTGGTAAACAGAAATAATGTTGAAACTGTTCTTTTTTTTTATTGCTTAGATGGGTGGACAAGCTCACATCCCATCTGGTGTTAAGTGGTTACTCGAACCCATAGACATCTACGACGTAAATGCGCCCCCTACTTTGAGATGTAAGTTCGGTCTCAAGTATCGTTACAACGGCTGCCCCACCCTTTAAATCGAAACGCATTACTGCTTCACGGCAGAAATAGGCAGGGTGGTGGTACCTACTCGCGTGGACTCACAAAAGGTCCTACACCAGTAATAAATTAATTTCAATCAATTCGATTATTAAATTGTTCTAAACATCGACCATTGAGTACAATAATGGCGCCCAAAGTGGTATAATTAGAGCTTAAGGCTATATTTTATCTCAAGAAGGTCGAAATGAGTGTAGGAAGACAAAGAAAAATAAGTACCGGTCATTTGTCATCTAGATCTACAGCGGAGCTCTGCCCCGAAACACATTGTTTATGAAATAAGCGTGGTACACCATTTATAAAATTATTTTATTCAAGCAGCAAAGTTTTGTTAAAATACGCAAAAAAAAAAATTTTGTTTGCTAAATCGATTATTAGATTGAAGGGGTTGTTTAATAATGTGGTAAGCATCCATTATTCCATCCATCATTAAATTTGTTCGATAGTTTATTTTGAGTGCATGCATGTGACTAGGTGATGTATGGAAATGAAAGTGCAAAGTAGAGGGGGAAGATGTCGACCGAAGAAGACATGGATGGAGTGTCTGAATGACGATATAAGAGAGAGAGAGAGAGGAGTGAGTGTTGAGATTACGGCTGATAGAAGAAGAATGGAAAAATTCACTAAGTCGACCCCAGTGGGATAACGTGGAGACAAAAAGAGAGTTTTTTGGGAGTAATTTCTATCACTTTTTTGCCATATGTTCATGTGTTTTGCCCCTCCCGTCCCAAATTCTTCTTACTCTCAGTTTTATGGTAGATAAGCTGTCCCAAACTGATTCTTTCAAACCGAAATGCATAACGGTTTTTTTCGGTTTTTATTTCATTACGAAAATTGGTACCTCCTTGCTGCGAACAACGGCAAAGTTGCACATAATATAACCGGGGGTCTAATCTTTTAGGCCATAACGACTTCAAAACTGTGATATAATCATCTAGCAAATACACTGATCTCCAATTTATGAGGACAATTGATAGTAATGGCTTTAACGAAGGCTTCTCGTGCCCATTATACAAGTGCCCGAGTGAAAAAATGTAACAAGATTCCAAAGGGCGTTCGAATTTAATTTGCGAGATTTTTCTTCGTCCAATATTCGTGAAGTTACGTAACAGATCGGGAAGTGTTACAAAATATCAATTTTGTAATGTAACATACCTTCGGAAATTGTTATTTTTTCTCATTAATTTATATTAGTTTTTAAATTAAATTCCTTTAAACCTTACTTGTTGTTTAAAATAAAAAAAGATAATTTGGTTTTTAAACAAATTAGAGAAGGGCTAATTAAAAAGTTATTTTTTTGTTATAATTAAAAATTCTAACGTTTTTACTTTTAGTTATTACACATGACTTCTATGTCGAACGCATCGATTATGACGAAGAGTACGATGTATGAACTAACCTATATATAAAATCACACATTTGCCTTATATTATCTGTTAGTATTTATTGTGGTTAAAATTTAATATTTCAAATGAAACATTTTATATCAAAACTTTTTGTAATCTCTATTCATTTAACTTCCGGAACCAGGTACATTTTTTCCATTACTTAATCTCTGGTAACCTAAGGAGCTCAGGCTGAGAGAGTTTGCTAAGCAGTGTTTTGCTGAATCTCCCACCGGATCTTAATCGCGAGCCACTGAGAAGATCCGCCTATTTCTGCCGTGAAGCAGTAATGCGTTTCGGTTTGAAGGGTGGGGCAGCCGTTGTGACTATACTGAGACCTTAGAACTATATCTCAAGGTGTGTGGCGCATTTTACGTTGTTGATGTCTATGGGCTCCAGTAACCACTTAATACCAGGTGGGCTGTGAGCTCGTCCACACATCTAACCAATAAAAAAAAAACCTGCGACAAAACTCAGTGGGCTGTGTCTGTGGGTGAATTTCGCGACAATGGTCGCTCGTATTTACTCCTATATCTATATATACTAGTGGCTCCGCAGTAGTCGAGATTCGACTATAATTAATTAAAATTATAAGTTTAAACATTATTATGGTTCTATTGTCAAACACTATTATATTTCGATAATATTATTACAGTATTCGCCAAAACTGCACTATAGATCAATAATATTAATGACAAACAATACTAATCTATTTTCAATTCGACCGCAGACTTTAAACAATAACAAAAGTTTCCCAATGACAGTAAACAAAGAGTATATTTTTATGTATGTGTAGTGTCAAATACTTGGTAGTGTGCGTAATGTTTTCTTTATTGATTTAATGTATATTTTATGCCTTATTTAAAAAAAAATTAGCATTGTGCACTTCTTCTCTATATTCTCTATAAGTGTAGTAAATTTCATACTCCTCCGTCCGCGCAATTTTCTCATTGCTGTTCGTTAGTCTCGCTAAAACTCGTGAACGGCTGGATCGATTTGGCTAATTTTGGTCTTGAATTATTTGTGGAAGTCCAGAGAAGGCTTAAAAGGTAGATAAATATGAAAATGCTACGAATTAAATAATAATAACAATTTTTTATCCCCTTTGACGTGTCTGTCCCCTGTCGGAAGGATTCCTTTTGTTTATTTTAAGTTTATTTTATACAAAAGTTTAGGTCTTTTATTTATCGATTGAGGTACCACGAAGTCTGCCGGGTCAGCTAGTAATATTATAAAGTAGAGGTAGCTTGCTCATATATTCTTTTAAATACCGCCCTAAAAATTGTTTATATGCGTTTTACTTATAACACTCGTAGTTAAGGAATAATTTCAAATTAAGAAAACTAGCCAAATTAAATTTTATTTAAGTCTATATAGTAGGGTAGACTTTTACTTAATATCCCAAGATAATGATGATGATGATAATAATATAATAATAATAATAATATTTATTCAAGCCTCTTAAAATACAAACACGTACAAGAAATCTTAACACTAGTATAATAATATACATAGCTTTCTTATGAGGTATGCAATAACAATATTCCCTGACTTTTATGCTAGGAAAACCTGTGTTACAAAAGTCAGTGGTTCAGTGCTAGGTCACCAGGTAAAGTAAGTTAACCAGGAAGAACGATCTGTAAGAATATAGTACGTACGTGTGGGTGTGTGTGTGGGTGTGTGGGTGTGTTTGTGTGTGTGTTGTGTATGTGTATGGGTGTGTGTATGTGTATGTCATATAACAAAGTATAATAAAATATTAAGTTATATAAGACCTATGTTATTTAATGCACATAACATCATCATTACATCTAACCTACAAAAAACATTAGCTACAATAAATGAACAGTATATCATACTGTATATACATCATTATACATGATGAGATAAAGATGGTGATAGCATGGATATTTCAAGGAATATGGAAAAAAATATCCAGTGATATTTGCTGAAAACGAAACGAAAAAGTCGCGAGAACTTAATTTCTACATCTTTTTCGTTCATGACGTAAGTAGCAATCTGTACCCTTATTCACGGGGCGTCCATGATTATAACGCTTCAACTTATATTTAATTTTTAATGAATTCTATATTATATAAGAACGAGTAATGCCCGAAATGATGAACAAAACAATTAATAACTATCATGTGATTAAAAACTATTCGCCTGGATAATGTTGAAATATTTAGTTAGTCGAATACGTATTCATAATCATAGTGTTGTGCTGCTTCTATCATAAAACTAAATATTTAATTAATATTTTCGTCAGATGTAATTAATGAATGAAAGAATTTATTAAGGACTGGTAGCAGGACCTTTTGTGAGTCCACACGGGTAGGTACCACCACCCCTAAAATCCTTGGGCCCGCGGTCTGCTCACAACACCATGCAGATCGTTGAGTCTCACATACCCCGCGCGCCCCATATGCGCGGGAACCGCGTAGGAGGTTCGGCCCCCGGCCCGAAAAAAAAAAAAGGTACCAACACCCCGCCTATTTCTGCCGTGAAGTCGTAATGCGTTTCGGCTTGAAGGGTGGGGTAGCCGTTGTGAATATACTGAGACCTTAGAACGGCATCTCAAGGTGGGTGGCGCATTTACAATGTAGAGGTCTATGGGCTCCGGTATCCATTTAACACTAGGTGGCTATGAGATCGTTCACCCACTTAAGCAATTTAATTAAATATTAGAGTTTTGTGGTTACCTTAGCTGTGCTGGTTCTTAGGTAATTGCTAGCTAGATTGTTCCTCGACCTCACTGCACAAAATTAAATTAAACGGTCATTAAAAAAAGTCCGTCTTCTCAGAAAACTGCAAATATTTAGATCGAGTTGAAAGTGACAATCATTACTAATTTTATTGGAGACTAGCGACCCGCCCTCGCTTCGCTTCGGAAACATTAAATTTTATTATTGATAGCCAAGTCCCGCGATGTTATTTCCCGTCGTACCGCGGAAGACGCCGCGGAGCGAAGCTAGTCTAAAAAAAGTAAAGCCTAAGTTACTCCTTATATCATCAGCTACGTATCAGTGAAAGTCCCGTCAAAATCGGTCCAGCCGTTCCAGATATTAGCCGGACCAAACAGACAGTCGGACAAACATTTAAAAAAATGTTATTTTGGTGTATGTACCGTATATATATTCATATGCACGTAGTAAAAAGCGGTTATATCAATGTTACAAACAGACACTCCAATTTTATTTATATGTGTAGATACAAACATGAAAGATAAGACAACAATATCTTCCCTGTTAATAATTAATAAACATTACGTTTGATGTCTATGAGTTTGCTTACTGTATAACTAACTCTACAGTGTGCTTGCTAAAAAAAATACGATGTAAATCTAATCGAGTCTTGAACCGCATTTTTTTATGCTGAATATAAATACGTAAGACAAAAATTGGTCCAACTATTAATCAGTCAGAATGCTTTTGAAAAAGGTCGTATATAAAATGCTATTATATAAATTAGAACAGTCACTGAAATTGAATACCGTATAAAAAATAGGTAGAATCGGTTTTCCAGGTATGACTATAATAAAAAAAAACATATATTATAGACCTGGCCCACGAGACTATTGCCATTTGGCAAGTTGATTTATTCATCATTATCCTGATAGTAGTGTCGGTACATAATTTGATAGTGAAAAGCTGGTGTACTGGTGGTAGGACCTCTAGAGTCCGCACGGGTAGGTACTACCGCTCTACCCATTTCTGCCGGGAAGCAGTAATGCGTTTCGGTTTGAAGGGTGGGGCAGCCGTTGTAACTATACTGATACCTTAGAACTTATATCTCAAGGTGGGTGGCGTATTTACGTTGTTGATGTCTATGGGCTCCAGTAACCATTTAACACCAGGTGGACTGTGAGCTCGTCGAGCCATGTAAGCATTAAAAAAAAGCTTCGACCCACGCTTTAATAAACTTTCTTATCCAGCTGGGCTAGGTGCCTGGTATAGAAAGCATTTATCCTTGATATGACGCGTATTGTGAGGAGGTTTTTCATTCTTAAGCCCTAACCAGTGGTGTCTTGTATCATAGACACTGCTGTCAGCGGCAATATCTTTTTTATACAGTGTTTTTTTTAATTGTATTTTTAATCATTTTTTTCAATGCTGTATGATTAATAAGATTTTAATAAATATATTATATTAATAAAAATATATTATTATGTATTAGTAGTGATTATTTCGTTGCACGTAATGCAACACGTCAGTGAAAGTTTTTAGAGAGTATGTATGGAAATTAATTGAAGTTTTAAAGTTTAAGCACAGCTAAGTAAGGCTGATCGCAAAAGCAAAACTCTTCATCGTGGACTAATAGTGAAGTTTGCTTCTTTGAAGTCAGGTGATCAGGTAATCAAAATATACCCCGAGTTTGGGTCTTTCATTCAAAGATTAAAATTATATGAGTTATTTTTTTTCATATTACGTAATTCGTTATAATAATGTTATTTTCTCTGTCTTTAGATTAGAATGCAAAAAAAATAGTCCTGTTTTGCAGTTTTGCGTATGAGAGTAATTTCATCTGCTGATGATTTTGTATCTATTGGGTGTTATATTATGTCGTCTAAGTTATGCTGCGGCAATTAAATTTCGACAATATCATTAAATATGACAAGTCGTTCTTATCAACTAGTCTATTATCTTGTCAGATCAGATCAAGATGGCCGGTACAGATTTCCAATAAGATTAATAAATTATAAATTCTGTAAGGATATGATAGTTCCGAAAAATAATAAGTTAGAAAATTGGATGGAATATCTTGATTTGACAACATCCCGTAATTGAAACTAAGAGCCCCGTCTATTTTTTTGAATCGTTCTGATTTAGAATTTTTACGTAATGGCAAATAAAAAATCTATGTAGAGTAAAAAGATTTGATACTTCATTATTATTATTAATTATTAATATTTTTATTTATTTATTAATACTAGAGGTCCCGCAGTAGTCGAAATTCGACTATAATTAATTGGAATTGTAAGTTTGTACACTATTATGATTGTATTTTATAGTTCTATAATCACAAATTTCGCCAAGACTACACTATAAAAAATATTAACAAAGACAAACAATATTTTATCTCAATTTGACAACAGACGTCAAGAACAATTTTTTGACTATAAATAGTGTGCATGCGTGTGTGCATCAAATATGTAGTGTGTAATGCTTTCTTCGTTGATTTAATGTACCTTTTATGCATTATTTAAAAAAAAATATTAGCATTGTGCACTTCTTCTCTATGTTCTCTATAAATGTGGAAAATTTCATACTCCTCCGTCCGCGCAATTTTCGTAAAAAGGGATACAAAGTTTTTGCTTCACGTATTAATATATAGATATAATATAATAATAATTTGTTAATGAAACATTAATTACCGGTAATCATATTCAAATCTACGGAAATAATCTTACCTATTAAGTTGGTATTTTCATCAAAACAACGCGTAAATTCTTAAGCACGAACCACTTAACATAAAATTTGAACTAGGTCAAAGAGAAAAGCGCTTGCCTATTTTGTATTTATTTGGCTAACCAAACCTTTTATCAAACTACAACGGGCTGAAAATAACGGTACCTAAGCTGTTTATAACTTGATTTTCTCTCTCTCTCTCTTCGATCGGTTCCTCACTGCTGAGGATCGTGACTCCGTCCGATTTCGTCAACCAACTGTCTCCATCGATCCCGCCCTGCAGCCCGGTGGAGTGCGTCGCTGATAGGCATCCCCAGTTCCTCCGCTATTTGGTCCGACCATCGTTTGGGACCTCTACCCCTAGGCCTTTTTCCCTCTATTTTACCGGTCACCACAAGGCATTCCAAATTGCTGGTATCCCTACGTGCAACATGACCAAAATACCGCAATATTCTTTGTAGGCAGATCGTGGATAGACGTTGAATCTTTTCTATTTTTAACTGCCTGAGAATAGATATGTTTATAATAGATATATAACTTGATTACAAAAAGTAAATTTACTAATAAGAAAATCTTTTGATTTGTGCCAATTAGGAAACTCACTAAACATTTTCAATAATCACTTCTGGTACTTTATATAAATTTCCGGAAGAAATCGATTTTGTAAAAATTCTCATAAATAGAACTGTTTTCAATCGTGTAGATTTATTTCGTCTAGAAAAAGAATCCGCAATCCACATGCTACTATGAAATTATCTGAGCCTATAGACATAAAAGCTGTTTGACTAACCGACTACACTGAATGAAGAGTTAAAGTTTCAATAATATTGTAATGTGGCCATCGACTCTAAATTTGGCTTTATTGAATAAATTTTTTAATTTTTTTTTATTGCTTATATGGGTGGACGAGCTCACAGCCCACCTGGTGTTAATTGGTTACTGGAGCCTATAGACATCCACAACGTAAATGCGCCACCCACCTTGAGATATAAGTTCTAAGGTCTCGAGTATAGTTACAACGGCTGCCCCACCCTTCAAACCGAAACGCATTACTGCTTCACGGCAGAAATAGGCAGGGTGGTGGTACCCACCCGCGCGGACTGACAAGAGGTCCTACCACCAGTGCCAGTTCAAGCAACAAATTTCAAGTTTCAAAAATATTGTAATGTGGCCATCGACTCTAAATTTGGCTTTGTTGAATTAAAACTTCAATAATCTTGGTCATTATCTCAGTGCTATTTAAAATTGTCTTTAGGTATTATTAAGGAAAACTACTGAAATTTTCTTGCACCGTGGTATTTAAAACTAGCACCGTGTCCACGGTATCATGAATAGTACATGAGACGCTTCGAGGAATTTCTTCACGCTATTTATTGTTCCGGGAACAAAAATAACGATGAGGTTCCTTGCAACAACAGTTCAGATTCAGTATTTTTTAAATATTAACATGAGAACGTATTTCTGGACGAACTGGATCGTACTTTTGTGAGGCACAGAATTGACGCAGGATGGATGAAATGGCGGCAGGTCACGGGCACCACGTGTGACTCGCACATTTCTCTTCCCCTAAAAGGGAAGATATATAAGACCTTAATAAGGCCTACCGTCTTGTACGGATCAGCTTGTTGAACTACTAAAGTGGCGGGTGGTGAAAGGCATGCAGCAGAGATGCGAATGTTGTTATGGATGTGTGGAGTAATGTATAGAATACGGGAATGGATATAATACGGAATAAATATGTTAGAGGAAGTCTGAAGGTGGCGCCTGTGACACAGAAGCTGAGAAGTGCGCGTTTGGTATGGTATGGACATGTGATGAGACGAAATGAAAATGAGGTTGATAAGATAGTGTTAACTATGAATGTGGAAGGATATAGAGGAAGAGGTAGACCTAAGAAGAAATGAATGGATTGCGTGAAGGACAATATGTATAAGAGGGGAGTGAGCGAAGGAACAGTATATGATAGAGGAGTATGGAAGGAGAAAACACGTTGCGCCCACCTCAGGTGACTGAGAGAAGGGCAAGAGAATGTATGTGAGTACGTACTTCCTTAATTTAACATTTTGACTGTCTTGGATTAACTTGTCCTGGATTAAAACTGTAGGCAGCAGGTTGGTTCTGCCCCTGGCATTGCTGACGTCCATAGGCGATGGTAACCACTCACCATTAGGTGAACCTTATGCTGGTAATAAAAAAATAAAATAAAAAAACTGTAATGGACAGATTCGTTATCCTTGTGGCTTAGACTAGATTTGTAAATACTTCAGTTTGTGTTTTTGTGTGTCATTCGAAATTGACTTAACTGGATTTTCAGTCTTTATTATGTTTGTGCTTTCACCGCATCCTATTATGTAAAAGATGAGAAGATCATCTCATAGAACTCCTGAGAGTACTGCTTATGTAATCACAGAGGTTCTAAATTCTCAACAGATTTTAGGATTATCAAACATCTAAACAGCTATCTGAGATCCAACTTTGTTTCTTTTTTATTACCCTTGAAGGCTGACGAGAGTATGCGTATCCAACCAGGGGCACAACCATACAGCCTTAGTCTTAGACCAGGTTGAAATACCATTGTGTTGAGGACTTGCTATATTTTGCTAGCCGGTTTTATCTTCTATGTGATTCTGATACTTAATACTACTCGAAATATCTATTATAACAATGCCAAGCTTTTCGGTATTTTGAACATTCTTCGCGATCGTGGTGCCATGACAAACGGGTCCTTTCTCCTCACCTTCTTTGGTTTAACAATAAAGATAAACTAATAGTACTAATGATGAGGGATCGTTTTGTTGTTTCGCAGTCTGACAGATAATGCCACAGACTAAACAAAACCATTACGTTTCTTGAGTAATTTGACGCAAAAGTAGATGAATGAATTGTGTATCTCTTCACAAAAGATGCAACCGAAATAAAAGTGAGCTCTGACATGACGGAAATGAAAGATAAATGAAACAGGAATACCTACTGACCGTCAAAGAGGGTAAAGAATAAAGAATAATAAATAATAAGAAGCTTATGTTATGTATTTATTCAACATTTTTTAAATCATCGGGCTATTATCGAATTATTACTAAACAAACTGCATTAGTATATCAGTTCCTTTAGATAAATATAAAATTATCAAACAAAAGTATTGAAAATAATTTTATGGGACCACGCTGAAATACGAGTAAATAACAAAGGGGTTGGGAACCTAACAGTTTCTGTGTATATAAACCCTTCACACTTCCTTATAATAAGGAGACTGATCAGAGAATCTAATATGTTCCACAGTTTCTTCGATTATTAATCAGAATTCGGCCGCCGCTATGTACTCTGCAAATGAATTTCCATCAACCGTCTTTTGATGCGAACATTCACGTCATTTCAGTGCTTCACATTGTTAAAAAAAAAAAATTTTGTCGTGAATAAGTGTTATTTTTCTTGTTGTTAATTGTAGGAAATGAATCGACGTTGTTTCAGTCTTATACTTTTTTATTTTTTATTACCCGAGCAGGCAGACGAGCATACGGGCCACCTGATGGTAAGTGGTTTCCGTCGCTCATGGACGTCACCAATGCCAGGGGCAGAGCCAAGCCGCTGCCTACCGTTTAATACTTCATATACGCTCCAATTTATTGGTTTTAATTAATTAATTTATCTATATATTAATACGTGAAGTAAAAACTTTGTATCCCTTTTTACGAAACTTGCGCGGACGGAGGAGTATGAAATTTTCCACACTTATAGAGAATATAGAGATGAAGTGCACAATGCTAATATTTTTTTAAATAATGCATAAAAGATACATTAAATCAATAAAGAAAACATTACACACACTACATACCATGTATTGGACGCACACACGCATGCATACTATTTATTGTCAAACTTTTGTTCTTGGCGTCTGTTGTCAAAGTCAGAATAGATTAAATATTGTTTGTCTTTGTTAATATTTTTTATAGTGTAGTCTTGGCTAAATTTGTGATTATAGAAGTATAAAATACAATCATAATAGTGTACAAACTTACAATTCCAATGAATTATAGTCGAATTTCGACTACTGCGGGACCTCTAGTATAAGCTTAAAAGGCGATGTGTTCAAAAATTAAAATTAAAAGTCTTTATCAGAATCTGCGGTATAATTTGAGCTCAGGTTGTAGAGTAGTTACTACATAACACTAGTGCGTGCAATAGTGTACTTGTTTATTCATCAACGCAATAAAAAAAATATTTATTTATTGAAATGTGAAATTAGAATTATTTTTGAAATTATATTTGACAAGATGTGGGTGTGATGGATTGAGCGACTAACTAATTTAATAATGTTCTGTACTTAGAAAATTCAAAGAAACTTTGGAATACCAAGTTAAAAAAATATTTTTAATTTATCCATTGAGTTCGGAATGTTCAGTTCGAATAAATTCAAATTTTTCTCCCACAATTCAATATCATTTTGAATAATTGAATAACTTATTCACTGATTTTATTTTTTGGTCGAATCATTTTTTCGTGCTTAGAATGTGAGGTGAGGAAGTTATCGGTGATTCTGTTCAAGTCAAATTGAACTTATAAATTGTTGAGTTTTGTTCAATTTTCCTTTTAAGTCATGCAACATTCGCATATCGTGAGATAACGGAAATCCGAATAGGAAAATCGTAAAAATATAAACATTACTATTTCAGTCTTTATAAGAAGGTTTTTGTGATAATCCCTTAAGATTAAGTTCTATGTGTTTATCAAGAGAACGTAACAACGGAGCATCCTAGTGATTTGTCAGTGTTCCGGACAGCCGTACAACCCACGATTTTCCAGCTAAATAAACTCTGGCTCGAATGCGATTGGGGAAACTAAGGGTTACAAGGATTCAGCTGCTATGAATTCGTGAAACCCGAAATTCAACAAAGCTAATCAATAAATTTTAGGTATGAAGCTGCCGTTTAGAATGTTGTTGTTGTTCTAGGGCACACCGCTGGTGCATAGGGCCCTCACAAGTTGTCTCCACTTGACCATATATTGCGCTTGCTCCTTGATATCACTCCAGGTCATGCTGGCAGTCCTCATCTCTCCACGTTGCGTCCCCAAGCATGTACAGTGCGACCAGGTCTTCTCCTGCCAAGCGGTTGCCACTCAAACACCATTGACGCTGCGTTGACTCCGCTGCGCCGTAGAGTGTGTCCTATCCAACGCCATTTCCGATAAGCAATGTCTTGCGTGATGGGGATTTGGTCAAATTTAGTCCAGAGGTTTTTATATGATACAGTTGCCGGCCAGAATATGCGGAGTATCGACCTCACCTGGAGTTACAAACACCTGGAGTTGATTCGTGAGTGTCTTGGTCACTCTCTAGGTCTCATATCCAAAAAGGAAAACACTTTTGACAATGGAGTCGAACAGGGTTAGCTTGATCCGACGAGTCATGACACTTGACTCCCAAGCTGGTGTCAACTACGCGAACGCACCCCTGGCTTTCCTGATTCGTGTCTCTAAATCTTCGTCCAAACCACCCTGATTTGATATGGAACTCCCCAGATATGTAAACGTCTGTATTGACTCCAACACACAACTTCGGAATTTGAGAGAGGTAGTGTTTTTTGACATTACTCGCATGTCGACGGTTTTTTTGGTGTTGATACGCAGCCTCTTTTATCAGCAGGCGTTGCTTAGAATACAAAAAGTCAAAGAATAAATAAATAAAAACTATTTGTGTCAATCAAGATAGGGATGCATGCTATCGAAGCATCTCAGTCAGGATAATTTGTAATTTGTCAGTGTCCTTCTTAAAAAAAGTGTAGGGGAGTCAAAAAACTTTTCAAAGGAATTTTGTACTGCCTCTTGGGTACACAATTTCTTGCTTGCAAATAAGTTGTCCAAACGTTGGAAAAAGTAAAAGTCTAATGGCGCAAGGTTTGGTTTTTGCGAGTTTTCGCGAGTTTCTCCATTATTGTGTCTGGTTTCACATAGTATATATTCGAAGTAATGCTGTGGCCATTTGGTAAGAAGCCGTGATGAATTATATCGGCTCTAGACCACCAAACAGTTATTGTGACATTTTTAGGAGCCAATTTTCCTTTTGGGCATTGCCTATGTACTAAACCAGGGTCTAACCAACATCATTATTGTTTCCGATTATCATAAAGAAATCAGTTTTTCATCGTAAATGATAATGCGCTTCAATATCCTTAATTTCTGTGTCTGTTAAGCAACGCAAGAAATACCTTGCATAATGCTTGCGTAGCGCCGGCAATCGTTCAATTCATGCGGTGCCAGCTATGAAGTATTTGACCTGGTCATTATGACACAAATGGACCAATATTGTTTTGATGCTACCGTTAAAAGCTACTGCTATCTAATATATATGTATTTATATTGAATATCTTCCACTATCGCCTTTAATTCATCGTTTTTGACTTTAATTTTCGAGCGACCACGGGTTACATGTTTAGATCAAAACTTTCATGTGGGAAGCGTTCCAAACAATAATAGGTCATGCGTTCGTTTGTAGTATTCACTCGTCATTATTTTGAGCCATTGATGCGGCATCACCACCGCGACTGTATTTATGTTCCATAATTAGTGGTAGTTTTATAGTGTTCATATTGGTGAAAAGGTTGTTAATAGAGTTTTTACTATGAATGTGGAAGGCATTAAAGGAAGAGGTAGACCTAACAAAAAATTGATGGATTGCGTGAAAGACGATATGCGTAAGAGGGAGTGAGTAATTTAGAAATTGTTCCCAAACATACATCAAATTACGTTTCAAATGGCCAGTATTGTAAAATGGTAAATTGATGGGTAAAGAAAGACCTATTATTAAAATTCACGTCACTTTTGAACTAATTATTATTATTTAAATAAGTTTTACCATTAAAGGGTATTTTGATATAAATTCTTTTAACATTTCACAATACAGTACGTAAATATTTTTATTAATACCAATTTTAAAATTTTAAAATTTAAAATTTGTTTTACACATGAAAATGAAATTCAATTTAAAAAAAAAATCATCATATATATTTTAGATCAGAAAACCTATTCAAGTCACTAATAACACCAGTTCATATTTTTAAATAATTATATTTCACGTAGGTACGAATTATATTAAAAATGTTGCTTACAACATCCTTCTAGAAATATGTAATGGGAAATCATAACATCTTTCCCAACCGTACAAGGTCTGGAAATCCATGTAAAAATTCCTTTTTTTTCTGTAAGGGGGCCGAGCCTCACAAGGCTTCCGCGATTGGGGGTGCCCGGGGTATGTGGAAACTGATGGTCTGCAGATCTAGAGAGGAGACCGCGGGCCCAAGGATGGTTTAGAGACCTACCCTCATAACTAGTCCAAATTGCACTCTCTCCCTTGCCCTTGCACTCTCTCACTCGACGTCCGATCTCCACCCGGGTTCAAAACTCAGTCAGAGTAGGGAGGCTCCCACTGTCAACACTACAACCAAACTCGCGGTGCCACCTCTAGGACGCCCGACCAACCAGTTGCTCTTACACAACAGTTGCGTGGAGCTGCCATGTAGCGTGCTAGAATGCAAGTAGCACGTCGCGCGGTCTCTCCCCCTCAGGTCGCCCCGTAACCTTCACCGGGGGGAAGTCGCCTCCTACAGAATGTAAAAACCCTGTTCTTCCATCCACTATCCATTCTATCTCCAGCTCTGATAAAGATAAAAAAGTTTTAAATCATCTTGGCCATAAAATCTAAATCGCCCATTTACTTCAGGATATAAATACATAATTTTATACTTTCAGTACTATCTATTCTTATTTATTAACCAAAGACTAATGAAGTTACAGAGCTAAAGTTGTACGACATAATATATGACATACCAAACTACTGTATAGCTGGGTTATCAAATTATTTTATACCTTTTCCTTGTTGGACAGCAAACATATCCGTCGTAGGCCGCATGCGAGCTCCAGTTTGACACAGTTGGTATATACCGATCGTTAATCAACTAAATGGACAGTGCAGACAGCACAGTAGTCATTACATTACGACTGAAAATGTACACAAAGCCACATGTCCAAGGGGAGCTGAATAGGTAAGAATGTGATCATAAATTTTCAGGTTACACCTCGATAAGGTATGGAAAAAGGGAAACTTTATTATTTTTTACGGGTCTCGAACGAGATAATTTTGGACCGTAGCTTGCGAGTGTTTCAGTTGAAGAAGAAAGTAATTTTAGTTTGTGACGAAATCGTTTTTTTTACTTTCGGTTGAGGTTCCAAGATGCTATTTTATTTCCCTTCAATTGCATGGATTATTTAACTGCTTAAAGATCTATGGCTGTCAAATCCTTCTGACAACTATTTTTACTATGATTACCCTATGTACTATTCTACGTACCGGTATGCAGCGGCTTGGCTATAACCTTGGTATTGCTGACGTTTTTTTTTTATTGCTTAGATGGGTAGACGAGCTCACAGCCCACTTGGTGTTAAGTGGTTACTGGAGCCCATGGACATCTACAACGTAAATGCGCCACCCACCTTGAGATATAATCTCAGTATAGTTACAACGGCTGCCCCACCCTTCAAACCGAAACGCATTACTGCTTCACGGCAGAAATAGGCAGGGCGGTGGTACCTACCCGCGCGGACTCACAAGAGGTCCTACCACCAGTAAGAAAAAAGTCGTCCATTAGCGACTGTTACCACTCACCAGCACGTGGGCCGTAAGCTCGTCTGCATAAAATGACAATATAAAAAAACGTGTGGCACTCGGGGACTGTCGCGGTAAAGCTATTCCATAGCATTCTTTATCAACTTATGCAATTATAATTAGACACTAATAATTTAATATTAAAACAATAATAAAATAAGACCACACTACATTTATAAAAATTAACAAAAGCAAAACATTAACTGTCCCCTTCACACTCATAAGCTAGACCGCGCGAGAGAGAGATGGGCAAACTTTTCATGATGCGCATGCAGTGCGACGTCACACCGCACGCTTATTCACAAATACTATACAAGCGCAACGTGTGAATGTGTTGAACGCGAGCTACATGGTAGGCGGAGTGGGTGGTGTTAGGTTTTATTTTCGTTACGGAATTTCTTGATTCAGTCTCCGCGCTCAAAGCCTGGGATAAAATCTATGCAATAGCTTAAAAATCACATCAGAAACGATTTTTATGTTAAAAAAATAACAACGTCAAATAAACATGAAAAATCCAAATTCACCAACTTGCTCGTTTACTGGTAGTATAGTATATTTTGTAAAAATGGGTACATCTTGTGTATTATATTGCCGTAAAGAAGTTTTATATTCCGGTTTGAAAGCGAAACAGTCATTAATGGAATAAAATTTGATATTCCAATAGCCGGGTCTTAAGACCACTGATATTGTGATCTGGTATCCACCCACCGGTTTAAAAGATCGTCTATACTTAAATCATCACAAAACAGCATCGTAAAGCAGTATAATAAACATAACTTTTACGCTTAAATCAAATTATCGATGAATTAGCTATTGGACAATGGGAAGTGAAATAAGTGCTATATGAATCTGGTTTTAGTTCACAAATTCGACGCCAATGTCATCAACCACACTGATAAATCAAATCTTACAGATTATTGATCAGGCGCAGATGTGTTCCACATCCTATGTCATTAGTCATTTGTCACTATTCAAAACGGAACTTTGGAATTAGAACTATGTGCCCCAAAGTTTCAAGAGTGAAGCGAGGCTCTAAATAGAATGGCTTGTAATACATGCTGACGAATGTCTACATAAATGGCTTGGACGATAAAATTTGTAACAAAAATCGAAATAGCCAAATTTATAGTTAGCTTAGCGGCTAATAGTAGAGCGTGTTGCAAGATAATTGCAACGTAATGAATGGTACCTCTCTATTCCGGTCGTGAAACGGTAATTTATTCCAGTTTAAAGAGAGCCATAATTGAGACTTCAACCTTGTGCTGAAGGGGTTCTGGTGGAGTTGGATGCTGATTTTGTAATTTCACTCGGGTAGGAGCAATCTCTCATTCAATTAAAAATAATCGGTCGTAAAAGTTTGGTATCCGAGTACCTAAAAATACAGGTTCATTTATCGTATGCTCAGAGTGATCAGACCGTCACCACGTAAGATCTGTATTGTACATTTTGCCCAAATTTAGTCATACTCAATACAAAGAAAATCAAGCTTCAAAAATCAAAAAGCAATTAATCTGCATTTTGTCAATTTGTTTAAAAAAAAATGAAGAATACCTACCTAGGCAATAAAAAATAAAAAAAAAAAAAAAATAGTACAGAGAGTTTTTAATATCAAATTGCAAAAATCAGAACAGAATTGTGTTATAATAATATAATAGATTCCGAAAATGCTTTCTGATTTTTCTTCGAAAAGCAACAACGTTCATCTTTGAAATTAGATTTTTAAAGATAGGACCTGAATTTGATATTAATTGGAATGCTTTGTGTAAGAATTGGAGACACTGTTCAAATTGTTTCACTAATTTAAATTTAGGTAGAAGTTTAAAAGGTATGGAAAATTTAAAAAATACTTTATTGTCGTAATATTGGATTTGAAGTAACTCTTGCCAAAACAAGTTTGGTGGAGTCGAATATTAGAACCGTATTAATGTCATTTTTCTTTTTCTCATAGAGTTCGCTAGTATTAACCTGTAATTCATCCACATCTGACTGTTAAAACGACTGTAGTGTAGTGGTAAGTGACATGGTCACTACACAAGGGGTCGCGGGTTCGAATCCCGCCAAGGGAAGATATTTGTATGATAAATATAAATGTCTTTTCCAGGGTTATGGATGTCTATTAAATATATGTATGTGTATAATAAAAGTCTTACATTTATATCCGTTATCTGGTACCTGTAACACAAGTTCTTTACGAACTTATCACGGGACCAGTTAACGTGGCGTGATTGTTAGTAAACATTTATTTATTTATTTTATTCTATCGTTATGCTATCCCTGTCACCTTTGTAGTTGCATTGTCAATTTAATCTCTTTTATATAGAAAAAAAAAGTAAGTAATCATGGTTTGCCATTTTTAAATACATAAAACTAGAACTGAGCTCAGTTTTGGTACTTCTAATATTCCTCGAGCACTAATCCAATGTCATTTTTATATCGTAATAAAATTGTCTCCGATTTTTTATGTACTAAGCCTTTGTGCCTTTAAATACGAAACTGTGTGTTATAATCAAATCACGAAAGATCATTATTGAGTAGTAGTATGTATTATGATGCAAATACCACGCACGTGAACGCACTACACAGTGGCACGCAACCTTACACCAAATATATCAGAGGAGATCACTAATGACTACAAGCGCAATTGTAGAAAAGACGAAGGAAATTTTAAGCTATTGCATAGATTTTATCGTGGGCCTTGAGTGCGGCTTGAGAGCGGAATCATGAAATTCCGTAACGAAAAAATCCTTACACCCCTCACTCCGCCTACCATGTAGCTCGCGTTCAACACATTCACACGTTGCGCTTGTGTAGTATTTGTGAATAAGCGCGTGGCGTGACGTCACACTGCATGCGCATCATGAAAAGTCTGCCCATCTCTCTCTCGCGCGGTCTAGCTTATGAATGTGAAGGGGACAGTTAAGGTTTTGCTTTTATTAATGTTTAATATAGCGTGGTCTTGTTGGAGTTTACTCCTTTAGAATCGATTTACATATATAGGCCCGGGGTATGAAAATTATGGGGACCAAAATCGTACTAGCATGTCACACGAAATGCGTTATGCGCCTGCGCCGGCAGTCCGCCACAAAGCCTCGTACTGATCGCGCGTTTCTCTCATTATTGTATTTTCATATATTTGTTAGTCGTTTGTTTTGTGTCTCGTTAANATCGCGCGTTTCTCTCATTATTGTATTTTCATATATTTGTTAGTCGTTTGTTTTGTGTCTCGTTAATTTGTTAATAATCTGTAGTGTATCGTGTTGTCGTAATATAGAACTATTTCTCGTATTGTTTCGTTTAATTTTTTATATCCAGTAAACTCCAGTCGTGCGTCGGAGCGGACACACACACTTTTTTTTTATTATTGTTTTAATATTAAATTATCATTTTCTAATTATAATTGCATAAGTTGATAAAAAATGCTATGCAATAGCTTTACCGCGGCAGTTCCCGAGTGCCACACGTTTCTTTTAATTCAATTTTCATCATTTCAATAAAATTTAAAAACAATTCTTCTCATTTGAATGGCCATTTCGAGGCACGGTCTGGTTATGTTTCATTTGTTAGCTGCATAGATGTATTGTAGTCATACAAAGCCTGTACGAGCCGGAGAATACCCGCTTTGTGAGCTATTGTGTTAGGCTTAATGCTTTTTCTTATTTCATTCCTCAAACTCCTGCAACTTGTTCGATGTGAAATAGTACATACATACTTGTGAAATAAATGTTATGTTTCTGTTCTGTAATTGAAATAATAGTTTTTTTGATCTAGTGGTTAGAGGACACAATTATTGCCTACTAGCGGCCCGTTCTGGCTTCGCTCGAGTCTTTAACAAAAATTTCAAATAAAAAATTATAATACACACACATTAACCCTTATATTTGCGTCATGTTTCTAAAAATAGAAAATTATAAAGGTAGTTTGAATAATAATAATTAAATAATGAATAATAAACTTTTATTTTCATTTAAATAATATTTGAATTTATCTATTTTTATATTATTATTTGTCTAATTTTCGTAACATTATTGGAGTTTTAGTAAGGACCCCTAACTTTAAAAAAAAAAGAATATAGCCTATGTCACTCGGGAATAGTGTAGCTTCCAAACATTGAAAGAAATTTTCAAATGGGTTCAGTGGTTTCGGAGCCATAACTGCCAATAGCCGCTTACGACGCCCAATGACTGACTATGGTCACCCGAGCCCAAATCCCGATTGGAGTCAGTTAGTAAATTAAAATGTAGTATCGTTATTAATCAGTCATGCGAGATTCATTCCACACCTGCCGTGGCTCTTAAAATTTGTGCCGATTGAAAAATACTCCGCGAAATCACGAACTCAATACAACGCCTCGACATTTCCAATTAAGGGACGAGCCGATTCATTTCCTGTCACATCACGTGACAATGGCTTCCTTTTTGTACGTTAACGTCCGCTTATCTCGACGATTTGTACGATGGGTTTTTCTTCCTTAGACTGTTTTTTTTCCTGCGCTATCTGCTTTGTTTGTAGTGCTACTTTTCATATTTGAGTCGTCTATTATCAAAGGTGGCAATCTGTGCATTTGGACAAAAAAATGTTATTGATATGTCAATACAGATTGATTTGAATATAATCGTCTCCTTCAAAGAATACGGTTCAAAACCTGCATTAAATAAAGGTTAATACTTAACCTGTTATTTATCTAAGATGTCGTTCAGAAGAGTTTTGTGACTGCCAATGGAATACANGGTTCAAAACCTGCATTAAATAAAGGTTAATACTTAACCTGTTATTTATCTAAGATGTCGTTCAGAAGAGTTTTGTGACTGCCAATGGAATACAAAGTCAATAATTCGTTTTTCTGATTTACCAATAATTGTCCAAAAGTCACATTGCCGGCTTTGATAATAGTCGACTCATTTTCGAGTTACGTACCCAAGGATAAAGTGAGTGGCGATTTCTAAGCCGTATACTGATTGCTTACGTGCATTATTGCGTAGATTGACACTCATGACTCGTTCGATTATTACTGGTGGTAGGACCTCTTGTAAGTCCGCGCGGGTAGGTACCAGCACCCTGCCTATTTTTGTCTGCCGTGAAGCAGTAATGCGTTTCGGTTTGAAGGGTGGGGCAGCCGTTGTAACTATATTTTTAGACCTTAGAACTTTTATCTCAAGGTGGGTGGCGCATTTACGTTGTAGATGTCTATGGGCTCAATTAACTATTTGACACCAGGTGGGCTGTGAGCTCGTCCACCCATCTAAGGAATAAATAAAAAGGTCTCAAGTATAGTTACAACGGCTGCCCACCCTTCAAACTGAAACGCATTACTGCTTCACGGTAGAAATAGGCAGGGCGGTGGTACCTACCCGTGCGGGCTCACCTGAGCCCCTACCACCAATATAAAATTTTCTCTGTTCTAAATTTAATTGTGCATTAAGATGAAATCGCGTAAAAAAACTTATGCGTTACATTTACTATATGCGTGTCATTTATTTTTTACATTACGAATAAAAAAAGGAAATTAATTATAAGTTTTCCACAGTTTAAGTAACTAATCTTTTTTACGAGTTTTTTCATTAATTGCTATGTATAATTATTCATAATAACGACCAAATTATTCTGACTTGGCGTATTATAATGTAATAGAACAGGGCTTTAGAACCGTTGATCACATAATCTGATTATTAGGCTGAAAAAGCGTCATGAATTTCAATAACTAGTTAAAATCGAAAGTTATGTAGAATAATTTTGTTAATATTTCTACATTAAAGTTCATATTTTATGTTAGAATTTGAAATTGTTTAATGTAAAACTAATATGTATATTTAAATTTGATTATCCTAATTGGTCAGATAAGCTTACGGCCTATTTAAGGAAAGCAGTTACAATTTTTTTATTGCTAAGATGTGGGCCACCCCCGGAGATATTACTTCTAATGTCTCAGTTATAACAGTACAACGGCTGCCCTACCTTTCGAATCGAAACGCATTACTGCTTCACAGCAGAAATAGGCAGAGTAGTGGGTTTTTTTTATAATTGTAAGATTACTAGTGACCCGGAGGCTTTTCTAGTTTCACTAGGGCAGGTGGGCGAGCAAAGGCTCAGCCACGAGGGGTGGAATTTGCTAACAGCTCCCCGAGCGCCTCCAAAGGAGACCTAATAACTCAAAAGTAGCTGCTTTGCGAATGAATAGATCTACTACTGGATCGGAATTGCGACCTGCTGAGAAGATCCGGCGAGAAACTCAGCGGACTGATGTTTAGGTTAGGATTCAGCGTGGTGGTGCGGACTTTTAAGACGCCCTACCACCAGTAAATTGAATTACAATTGAAAATTAAGTCTTAATTGTATTATATAACGGCTGCCCCACCCTTCAAGCAAATGCGTGTTCGCTTATCGGTAGAAATAGACAACTTGATTTTAGTAGTTGCTATAAAATTCCCTATCACACTAAACTTCAAAAAGAACGCGATGAGCCACATTTTTGACTGCGTGTGGAACGGCCAGTAAAATCGTGTAATAATAATAATAACGACATAAACGTTTTGTCGTAGCGCTTTTTCTGTTCAAGCTCACCAGGTCCGGAGCTTTTGATCGTAGATACGGGACACGCAATGTTTGTGGCCTAAAAAACTATTGTCTTCATAAGTCGTTGTCTAGGTAGGTCACTTTTTCAAATAGTTTAATTTTAAAGTCTGATGTATTAAACTTGTTTGTATCGTCCTCAATCTAATGGTTTTTTTAGGCGACCTACGGCCTCTTCTGGAGATAGGCCTTGAAAAGTAATAGCATCTCCCCATCTCCTCCTGTGGGTGTCGTAAAAGGTGACTAAGGGATTCTCCTCCAGAGAATGAGCAGCAGCGCTCTCTGAGTATTATAACAGCATACTACGATCGCCAAGCCGCATGCCAAGTATGGCGATTATGGCAAACCCTTCCCCTCTAACAAGGCTAACAGATCCAGTCTTAGTATTTAGCAGATTTGCGCCACTCTGACATTCCTCACTAAAGGCGAAAATATCATCTTCATAGATTTTAACTACACACATGACATATCAATCACGAGATATAATAATGAAAGAATGAAAGCTCTGCGTAGCTATGTTCCTAATGGTGCGTGTGTCAGTTATGGTGAACCCCTTAGTAAAAGTATATTAACATATTATTACGAGAAATTCTAATAACATTCGCGGCATTACAGTAATGTGTTGACTCGTCGGCAAACTCCCGTGTAATACACAACATGATTTGCAAAATACACATTTTCAATTTAACAACGGGAGGCGAAAGCCCGCAGTTCATTTAATCTAATATGGAACAAAATGTTTTTGAGATCCCCAATATTTTTTCATCGTCTAAGAATTGTTTTCTTGTGGTCTTAGGGGTGAGTTTGAATCGAAAATATTCTTCACAACAACCAAAGAATATTTGGAAAATGTGTTGAAGCAAAATTATATAAAGATAAAGAGACTTCTCTTTACTGGTACTTTGATATCGGTCGACAAATTCAAAATAGTAGATATAGTGATTCGAACATTTAAGAAACAACTAAAAATTTAACTTAAGAGTTGCTATTGTAATTTTTTTTTTATTGCTTAGATGGTTGGACGAGCTCACAGCCCACCTGGTGTTAAGTGGTTACTGGAGCCTATAGACATCTTATAAAATTTAATTTTGTAAGATGACAAATTATAATTTTGCGGGTTTCATTTTTATTACACGATGTTATTCCTTCACCGTGGAAGTCAATCGTGAACATTTGTTGAGTATGTATTTCATTAGAAAAATTCGTACCCGCCTGAGATTCGAACATCGGTGCATCGCTCAACACGAATGCACCGGACGTCTTAGGCCACGACGATTTCAAAGTCTACTTAGAAAGAAAATCCTTAAATTCCTAAAAAACACATTATTTACATACCTCTATGTTGGTAGGCAGGTTTGTAAGGTATCCCGAGGACCTGGGCGGGCCCCCCGGCGCGCACTCTGCGTGGCCGGGGGCTCCGTCTGTGGGGGAGTTTTGCTGGACTTCCACCGGGCGCGTCCGTAGGTGGCGGATAACGGGATCCTCTGGGAACAGTCCCACTCCCAGGGGTATCGTCCGATCTTTTTCGTTGCAAGGATTCTTAGGTGTTAGGGAGGTAGGTTAGGTGTAGGTGTAGGANAAAAAAAAAAAAAAAAAAGGTTTGTAAGGTATTTTCAATACCTTTAGCGAAAGAGTTCAAAGAAGTAGTAGGTAAGAAAGTTTTTAATGTTGAATTGATATTACTATTATATTAAGAATGTATTTAATTTATGTATTCGTTGATAGATAATTTTATCTCACTGATAACATTATTTAAATATACCCTCAAATCTTGGTAGACAATCTAAACCATGAAATAAATTGTGTTACAATGGTACAACTTCGTAACACACTAAAAATACACACTCATCTATTTTCCCAAACGCGTCAACTGGAATAATAACTTCAAAATGATTTACCGCAGCTATTTCATAACAAAAAAAAAAAAAACATTCGAAAGGCACAGAAAGGGTTTGGAAGAATGTAGATAGCCTTTGGAAGAATTAGATCTAATAAAAAAATTATCGCATCGGGGATTGGACATAGTTTATATCACCTATATTTGACTACCTATAGTTTGGTATATGAACAGTTTCTATTATTGGGCTTTTGAGAGCCAGCGACAAACTTGTGGGACTAAAATTAGAAAATATCGTTATATTAAACATAACTCTTCGATGTTGGCTTAAAAGCCTTCTCTAATGGCAGTTCCAATACGTTTGAACAAATCGATGCTATTTTTCATTCTGCTCTGACGTTAATACCGGGTACGAAAAATGTCCTCAGTATATGGGGGCTTACTTGCCGCTTTCATATGTGGCGAAGTCATTTTTTATGAAGGTTGCGGAAAAAAAATTTGGCTGTATTTTATATTTGGCAGATTATTGAAAGCCTTAGTGTGAAGTTTGGCCACGTCAATTTTGGTTAAACTGCTAACTTCTTCAAATGACCTTCTCTGAAAGCAGACGATCAAAAGACTCATTTTAGTTAAATAATTATCTTCGGCTTTAGAGTGGTAGAAATCGTGCTAGTACCACTCTATCTATTGCTGTCCAGCAACCCTGGTTGAAGATTAAAACAATTATTAGATAATCCATATAATTGAGTGTTCGACTTCATGCCTTAACTTGGGTGGCGGTATATGAACTGTTGGACGACGACGAATGACTGTCCTCCTTCCAAGCTGGAACACGCAACGTGGCTTGTGGCCGAAATGGGCAGGATTGTGGGACCTACCCGTGCGGGCCACATAAAGTTTTCGCCGGTAAGCATTAAGATGATAATAATATGTCAGATAGATTGTCTGCCCATTACAGCAAAACATATTATTGTTCAAATGGCACAGAGAAGTTCCAGAAAAACTATGTCATAAAACAGAACCGAGAGTCAAGTTCGAGTAATAAAGTAGAAACTTAAGTCGTATATTTCCAAGGAGTTACGGAATATTTTCAATCGAGATCGAGTTTGCTCACGTTTTGAAAGTTGAAAGTAACGTATGGAACTAGTCCTGTGTACGATTTGTTTTGTTTGCTTTCGAAACTTTCTGACCTTTCAGCGAGGAAACTGATGCTTATACCGCAGCTTCGTAAGCCATTTTCCGTATTTGTGGGCCATTGGGAGTCACATGTTACTTACTCCTTAAAGCTTCAATAATAACACAAGTTTCTAAATTCTACGGCTCGGTAATAAAGAACACAACATGTTGAACGAATTTCACGAAGAAGGAATAATATCTTGTTACACAAAATGATTTCGTATTTTTTTTTTCATTTGCGGTATTGGTAAACCTATTTCAGCTGTCAACCAGTCATGGGTTCCGATTTGAAGCGTGACAGTTATTATTCAGGACTAATGAAACATCAACCTCAATTTCCAAAGCGAGTGGCCATCTAACATCTAATATGAAAAAAATTAAAGAAAAAAAGTTAGGATGCTAAAAATATAAGTAAATGAGCAACATGAACAAAACAACAATACCTCTGTGATGCGAAGACAAAGCTTTCGGCCCGACTGAGTTGAGACTACGCGTGTCGTCCCAAAGAAGAAAAGACGTAAATAAGATATTGTGCTTTTCTCTGATTTGAATTTATTTTATTCTAATCCAGCGAGACCCGGTCATGTTTCGCTATGACTATCAATAACACTAATTTGTTGAAGTTACTCACGCGCCGTGTACTCTAAGATAAATGCCTGTGAATTTCGCTAAAGTGCCAGAAATAAATTAACAAAGTTTGATCATATACAGATCAACAATATAGCAGTGCATAAAATATGGCCTAGTAAACGTAAACCGACTTTTATATATTAGACTAGCTGACCCGACAGACTTCTTAGTGCCTCAGTCGATAAATAAAAGACTTTTGTAAAATAAACTTAAAACAAATAAAAGGAATCCGTCCGACGGGGAACACATCAAAGGAAAAACAAAATTGTTATTTTTATATAATTCCGAACATTTTTATATTTATCTAACCTTTTAAACCTTCTCTGGACCTCCGCAAATAATTCAAGACCAAAATTAGCCAAATCGGTTCAGCGGATCTCGAGTTTTAGCGAGACTAACGAACAGCAATTCATTTTTATATATAGAGATAAGTAGGCTAAGAGATAAGAGATAAGAGGAGAGATAAGTAGATAAGTAGGGAGGCTGAGATTACGACTTATCTAGTGCTATTTGCTTACCAGAAACCACGGTCACACGGCGCTTGGAAAAGAGCTTCAGAAGCGTCCGTGGCATACTAAGAATGACGATAAGCTTTTAAATCTTCGCAACCACTTGTTTCTTAAAGGAATTGTAAAATTTCCTTAAAAAAAACATGTGTGGCAGTCGGAGACTGCCGCGTTAAAGCTATTACATAGCATTTTTAATCAACTTATGCAATTATAATTAGACAATAATAATTTAATATTAAAACGATACTAAAATAAGATCACGCTATATTTATAAACATTAACAAAAGCAAAACAGTAACTGTCCCCTTCACACTCATAAGCTAGACCGCGTGAGAGAGAGATGAGCAGACTATTCATGATGCGCATGCAGTGCGACATCACGCCGCGCGCTTATTTACAAACACTACACAAGCGCAACGTGTGAATGTGTTGAACGCGAGCTACATGGTAGGCGGAGTGGGGGGTGTTAAGTTTTATTTTCGTTACGGAATTTCTTGATTCGGTCGCCACGCTCAAAGCCCGCGATAAAAGCTATGCAATAGCTTAAAAAGGCATATTCTATAAAATGTTGATTTATATCGAAGTTTTAACATATCCTTTAAAATCATGTATTCAAAATCTTTTATAATACATAATATTCGAATTGATATAAGTTTTTTAACAAAAACATAGTTATGACACCTCTCAACACGATACTGCACAGCAATACGAAGGCTATCAAGTATTTCAGACATAATATACATAGTATTACTGTGGCTGTCGGCTAAAATTAACTAAAACAACACAAAGTATGTTCAAACAAAAATATTAAAACAAATTATGTTATGTACGTTTTTGTGAATGTAGAGCGAAGGATTTGTTGAACACAATCAGCAAACAATACGTTACGGGCCAGGTGTCTCCGCAGAATTAATCTCAAAAACAGAGTAACTGAGTTTGTTGTAAGTATTTGGCAAAATTTATTATATTTGATGGCGGAAGATCTTTTTTGTATTGCTCTAGACAAGCTTATGACCGTCCACATAAATATACTCGTGTGGGCAATTGTTTTTTTTTTCTTATTAATTAGATGGTTAGATGAGCTGAAGGACCACCTGGTGTTAAGTGGTTACCGGTGTCCATATACAACGTAAATGCCATCACCCACCCTGGGACATATGTATGTTCAAAGGTCTCAGTTTTTACAGTACAACCGTTGGCCAAACCGAAAACCATTACAAATTCACGGTAGAAGTAGGGGTGGTACCTACACGTGTGGACTCACAAGACGTCCTACCACCAGTAAAAGATATTTTTTTGTGTATTTCATTACGTCATTCCGTCACGATGAAGAAGAATGATCATTGACCGAACGATTTGTTATCTATATATTAATACTTGAAGAAAAAACTTTGTATCCCTTTTTACGAAAATTGCGCGGACCGAGGAGTATGAAATTTTCCACACTTATAGATAATATAGAGAAGAAGTGCACAGTGCTAATATCTTTTTAAAATAATACATAAAAGATACATTAAATCAATAAAGAAAACAGTGTGTGTAACACTACATACCATGTATTTGACGCACACACGCATGCATACTATTTATTGTCAAACTTTTGTTCTTGACGTCTGTTGTCAAATTAAGGTTATATATTGTTTGTCTTTGTTAATATTTTTTATAGCGTAGTCTTGGCGAAATTTGTGATTATAGAAGCATAAAATACAATCATAATAGTGTACAAACTTACAAATTCCAATTAACTATAGTCGAATTTCGACTACTGCGGGACCTCTAGTTTCAATAAATGCTTAAAAATTTTTCTTTTTTTTAAATTAGGTACGAAAGATGGCAGCGACATTTACGTAAATAAAAAAAAAAACAAGATTCATATAAAAACGAAATTGTTTCTAAATAACTTTTATGATTACATTGGGAGTTCAAGTGCCGCTGTTGTGATTAAGATGAAGATTAATATCGTATTCTCGACAGAAAGTTTATTCACCTGCTTTGTTACAAACGTTCTCACGTATTTTCGGCGATATTAATCCTTAGAGCTGCAACGAGACACGTACTAGGCGAGAGAGAAAATTTCCAAGGCCCCTAAGATTATAATGAGATTTTACAATTAAAACTTAACAACTTTAACATCTGAGATTAATTGCAAAATTTATATTAGAATAAATTTGAATATTATAAAATATAAAAAAAAAAAAAACATTAGATGATAACGATTTCATGCTAATCCTATTTGAACGAATTTCACTTGTCTATTGCATTTTCTTACTAGCTAGATTTCAATAATTCAGAATTGGATAACAGTGTAAGTCCCCGGTCGGAGACCTAGAGGTAGACCTAAGACAAGGTGGAGGGACGTAGTGCTGAAGGACAAGAGAGAATGCAACGTTGCTGACGAGGGTGTCGAAGACAGAGCAAAGTGGAGGAGTAAAGTCAGGAAAGCTGACCCCATCACCATGTGGGATAAATAGCTGGGAAGAGAGAGAGAGAGAGAGAGGATAACAGTGTAAGCTGACACGAAAAAAATTATTACATACTTTTAAAATATTTATTAAGATATCGTTTTAAAATTATATCTTTTGGCTGATTTTTTTTGCACTAGACTATTGGACGAGCTCACAGCCCACCCGGTGTTAAGTGGTTACCGGAGCCCATAGACATCCACAACGTAAATGCGCCACCCACCTTGAGATACAAGTTCTAAGGTCTCAAGTATAGTTACAACGGCTGCCCCACCCTTCAAACCGAAATGCATTACTGCTTCACGGCAGAAATAGGCAGGGTGGTGGTACCTACCCGCGCGGACTCACAAGAGGTCCTACCACCAGTAATTACGCAAATTATAATTTTGCGGGCTTCATTTTTATTACACGATGTTATTCCTTCTCCGTGGAAGTCAATCGTGAACATTTATTGAGTACGTATTTCATTAGAAAAATTGGTACCCGCCTGCGGGATTCGAACACCGGTTGTACAGTAAGGAACGAAATATGTCTGAAGACTTACCGGTTCACCTTCCTTCCACTGCCTCGCGCTCCCTGGGCTCAGCGTCGTTTCCGGAGGTGGGACCGTCTGTCCCTTGACTGGTACACGATGAACAATTGTCGCTGGTTCTAATGGTTACGCGTGACTTGCGTTGGATAATTTTGTTGTTTGTAATAAAGAATGTCTGCCGCGGAACGCGTGTGTTAAGTTACTATACGACGGCGATCTCTGCCCGTAGGCTTGGAGGGGTTGCTCAGCAAGCTTCTGGTTGGCTAGCCGGTCGTCTACAGGCGAGATCGAACCTTACTGTACCTAGGTTAAGATTTGTGTTGTCTTGAAGATGTATTGCCTAATACTCGATATTAATAAAAATACAGAAACACGAAAAATCTGTTTCAGTACGAAACACCGGTGTATCGCTACACACGAATGCACCGGACGTCTTATCCGTTAGGCCACGACGACTACTAAGACTGTCTCCAAACATAAATGCTGTATCGCCAGTACCTATCTCTCCATTTTCATAAGATAACTAACCACCAGTTTCGTTGCTACGTAATTGACATATTTTTTTTAATTACATATAATTGTTTGACCGTTGAAGTTGTTTAAGAATAAATGTTATTAATTTTATTCATGGAAATGAATAAATTCGTTGTGCATGTCAGTACTCAGTACCGATGCGCGATCTTGGAGATTATTTCTAAATTGCTACTGTCATTAAATATTCTATAGTCGCCTCTCATATTGCTGAGAGAGTATTTGTCAAAATTAATTCTTAATTTTTATTTAATAACAATAAATTATATAAGTTATAACATAATACAAAATCAGATTTTACACATAAATAAGTGATGTTTATAAATTATATAACATTTACACGTTACTAAGATTCTTTACTTTTAAAAGTACCATATCTACTTAGGCAACACTAACTGAATTTAATGACTGAGTTAATTTAATAACCGAATGACTGATTCTTAACCAAATAAACTTGTAGCGCGTAGGCAGATACTTACACACTACTAATCGCAACTCCACATCGTATAACGCCCACGTCATATACCCGACGCTTGTATCAGCCAGTATTATTGTCAATTCTTTTTTGTATATAAGTGCGTGTTGTGATTATTTTCACCCTCTCTTATTCTCGATCCTGCGGACAGAATGGAAAGCAGTCGACCTCGCCCAAAACACGTCATTTCGGATCCTCCCGATCCACTAACGGTGCTTTTAGGTACCTCAAGCATCGGTCATCGTTTTCGTCGAACCTCTCGAAGGGCCCTCGAGGGGCTCGACGATTAAATTAACTCACAAACATAGCCCACTGAGTTTCTCGCCGGATCTTCTCAGTGGGTCGCGTTTCCGATCCGGTGGTAGATTCTGCGAAGCACGGCTCTTGCTAGGGTTCGTGTTAGCAACGTCGTCAGATTTGAGCCCCGTGATCTCACCTACTAGTTAAGGTTACGCTGAAATAGCCTCTCAAGGCTATCAGCTTAGGTAAAATTTGTTTTCACGTCGTGTTCTTTTTAAAATTGACCTGGCCAATACAAGTAATAAAACTTCGCGATTTTTCATCTTCTGCGTGTTTCTTCACGTCAGATCTGTTTTGAATATAGTATAAAACAGTAAGCTACAAGTGACTGAAAGCCTAGTACAACCAGCCACTTCAAACTTACCCCTATGCTAATTACTCGTACACTGTATTAAATGACCGCTAAGTTGTATATTTTGGGATATTAACTCTATATATAGTAAAGTAAAGTCTAATAGAAATATCGCAGACAGACATTTTAATAAGGCGAGACTAGACGCGTCATGATAATTGGATACAATATAACACAATTTGATGTCTAAGTATAATAATATCAAGACTACTATCTCATATGAAAATAAAAAAAATAATATGAATAAATAAAACATAAAGATTTTTGTTGATACTTATTTTTAAAGAGCCATTAAATATAGATGAAAAGCCTCTGGTACAAATGGAAAATTTAAACGACAGTGATTATTAAAACAATAAACTCCAAAAGAAATTGGTACCTTTATATATTCAGCATCTATGCGAGCTAGTCGTGGGCTTATTCACTTTTAAATGCATTTGATTCTTGTTGCTGATGATTTTTGACATCAAAATTATTTCAACACCCACTCTTGCACGCGTTTTATGCATGAGCATCCGGGTGATGGAAGGCCGGCTATCCTCAACCCACGCTGGTTCTGACCCAGCGGGGTGTTCCGTAGGATAGACCATTCTAACCGGTGCCATCTAGGCGGGCTTCGGATAGCCTGCCGACCGAGAGGGCTGGTGGTCGTGGCGCCGACGACCGCCAGTCCGGCGTCCCGAGGGGGAGGGTGATGGGAGAGATGTGCTCCGCACTAAACGCTTCACTTTCCCCCCTTTGCCTTTTCATGAGTTTTGTCTCATGCGAGGTTTGGACGTTGGTTGTTGAGAGACAGGAGGTTTTAGTCGGTTCGACTCCGACATGCCCCGCCCTCCATCCCCAGTGAAGGGCGAAAGTCCGGAGATTTCCTCCTGACAAAAAAAAAAAAAAAAAACACCCACTCTATATCCATTAAAATGTTATAAAGAAAAGTAAATTGTGTAGTGAATTGTACTGTTAGAAATTTTTTCAAATACAGATTCTAAAACATCTCACGAGTAACTGCGACGATGTCGGAGTGCTGCCGGAAAAATAAATATTAGCTAAACGAGAATTCGGGGGAACTACGATTTTCAATAGGATTGTTACGAGCTAGTATTCAGGGTAAAATGATAAATTCTGTTTTAAGCCAATAACAAATTTATTGACAGTTTTGGGACAACTTCATATTATTTTGTACTTATTGATATCTTATACGCAATAATATCTATAATATAGCATACTAGGTTGTATGTTGATATTCGCTTGGACGTTCTCGTCATGTAGTATCTTGCTTGGCATTATTCAGTTTAACTTATACTTTATACTTCGACTTGTCGTACTCGTTTCCACTCAGAAACACCCCACTTTATGCTCTGGATACTATATAAATATATGATAATGTTACGCCGGTAAGAGTAACGCCATCTATCGCCGAATAGTCGAATGAATGTCGAAGGATCTAGTAGCACCTAGAACGTTCTAGAAGTACAACGCCACCTATTGTCAGATAGCGGAAACGCTATACTAGAAATGTGTTGAATTCTCGATAATTCTAGGGATATCGGCTATAAAAGCGTTTCAGAGATGGCACGCAGTTCGTTCGACTATTCGGCGATAGATGGCGTTACTCTCACCGGCGTAACAATATTTACAATTATAGTTATCTAGAAATCTTAAAGTTGAACCCCGTTCTCGGATCACAGAGCCCGTTCACTGAGGTTCCGGTAGATTATTCTCCATCGAGAATTTCAAATACAACAATCATTTTTCCGCTGTCGTATGAACTTTCACAATTCGCTCTTACATTTAGATAGATGAAGTTATCACTCGAAGTTTGCTTACTTGTGAGATACTGCTGCCAACCGTAGTAATGTATGCCCGAGTAATTTCCTACCCCCTGTTTTTTCCAAGCCCTTAATTTTTAACTTAAGTACTGTTAGTTGGGGGATATACTGTCTTTACCCCTCTGCCGGATAGTAAGTGGTAGTTCAAAGGCCACAATAATGAGTCATTTACATTGTGAGGTCTTTGGAAATATTTCTTAGGTCATAAAATAATGTCTATCTTAATTCAAGCTACAACGTAAATTATATCGTGCCGTTGGTTTTATTTTAAAATGTTCGTTTCTTTGCTTAAGGATTTTAGTTCAAATTGGTTGGAATCAATTTTCCTCGTAATTTTGGACCATATAGCTTAATTGTGATTTGCTGTGTTTTTTTGATTAAGAGATATTTTTTTTAATTATTCTGTTTGTAAAACTACGTAATAATAACCCAACAAAATGTATTTGTATGAAATGTGTATTTTTATTTAATACTAGCTGACCCAGCAGATTCCGTAGTGCCGCCTCAATAAGATCTAAACTTTTGTATAAAATAGACTTAAAACAAACAAAATGAATCCGTCCGACGGGGGGGACATCAAAGGGAAAACGAAATTGTTATTTTTATTTAATTCCGAGCATTTTCATATTTATCTACCTTTTAAACCTTCTCTGGACTTCCACAAATAATTCAAGACCAACATTAGCCAAATCGGTCCAGCCGTTCTCGAGTTTTAGCGAGACTAACGAACAGCAATTAATTTTTATATATATATATAAGACTATTTAAATATTATTTTATGAACACCCAGTCTTATCTCACACATTGCACGGTTAAGTTGGTTTTAAGTGATTGACTGTACAAAGAGAATGCTGATCCTCTTGACAGATCAGGTCGAAGTTCCCATTGTATTGTAACAACGACTATACGGATAAAGATCAAACGCTATTGGCACGCTCCTAGCATTTATTTTTATTCGTACAGCTATAGTAGAGTCAAATGGGTAAAGTATCTATACTATATCTATACATATAAATAAAATTGGAGTGTCTGTTTGTAATATTGAAATAATCGCTTTTTACTACATGCATATGAATATATATACGGTACATACACCAAAAAATTTTTTTTTATAATTTTTGTCTGTCTGTCTGTTTGTTCCAGCTAATCTCTGGAACGGCTGGACCGATATTGACGGGACTTTCACTGACAGGTAGCTGATGATATAAGGAGTAGCTTAGGCTCGTGAAGTCGTCGTGGCCTAAAGGATAACACGTCCGGTGCATTCGTATGTAGCGATGCACTGGTGTTCGAATCCCGCAGGCGGGTTCCAATTTTTCTGATGAAATACGTACTTAACAAATGTTCACGATTGACTTCCACGGTGAAGGAACAACATCGTGTAACAAAAATCAAACCCGCAAAATTATAATTTGCGTAATCACTGGTGGTAGGACCTCTTGTGAGTCCGCACGGGTAGGTACCACCACCCCGCCTATTTCTGCCGTGAAGCAGTAATGCGTTTCGGTTTGAAGGGTGGGGTAGCCATTGTAACTATACTGAGAATTTAGAACTTATATCTCAAGGTGGGTCGCGCATTTACATTATAGATGTCTATGGGCTCCAGTAACCACTTAACACCAGGTGGGCTGTGAGTTCGTCCACCCATCAAAACAATAAAAAAAAAAGGCTACTTTTTTCGACTAGCTTTGCCCCGCGGCATCACCCGCAGTTATTGTCGTATCGCGCGCAACATGGCTGGCTTCGCCTATCAATATTAAAATTTAATGTTTCCGAAGCGAAGCGAAGGCGGGTCGCTAGTATATAATATTATAAAGAGGAAAGATTTGTTTCTTTGTTTGTATTGAATAAGCTCCGAAACTAATGAACCGATTTGAAAAATTCTTTCACTCTTTAGAAACTACACTATTCCGGAGTGACATAGGCTATAATTTTTTTGAAAAAAATTAGGGATCCTTACTAAAGCTCCAATAATGTAACCCAAGGTGTAAAAAAATTACCTAAAATATCCTTTTTATTCGCGTGCCCTGCGAAAACTATTCATGATAGAATAAAATAATGTACTACGATTTTATAGAACACATTATTATTTATAAAAAGTTTCGCGACAGCATATGTCTAACTATTATACTTATGCCGCAATAAGTGTTCATTTATTTAAAAAAATAAAACTATGTCAAATATCGTTGAAATTTTTGTTAAAGACCCGAGCGGAGACGGAGCGGGCTGCTTGTATTAAATATAGAGATAAACATTTAAAGAACCCGCAAAACAATTTATTTATATTTGAAATCACGAATTATATACTTTAAATACATGACTCAAGAGAATTCCTTAGTTAAATCAAATCGTAAATGTGCATCGTTTCATAAAAAGTATGATGAGATTTAATGAAAGCTTCCTCGTCTTTGGACAACGTAAAAAAAGCGACAAAACATCTCTTTTTTTTTTGAGTAAAAATAAATCTCGCAGCCTGTCCATCCGTGTCTCTGTTTAGAGGTACCCGCGCGTTCTCAAGGGACGAGATTTTCCGAGCTCCGTTTGGTGCAAAGCATAGCTTTTAGCGTTTTATTATTTCGATTTTATGATTACGAACGAACACGAAAGGTTTTGTTCACGAACCGATTCCGCCATGAAGGAATAATATCCTGTAACAAAAAGTCTCAGAATTTTCACGTTTGTAAAATCAAAGGTATGTAAAATGTTTATAGCTTACTGTGATTTGATGTGTGGGAAAGTCATTTTGTCAATATTAATTGTGACTCTAGTCATGTATGAAGGTTGATTGTGTTACGGATTTCGGCAATGCTACGCGATTTCATCTTAATGCACAATTAAATTTAGAACAGAGAAAATTTTATACTGGTGGTAGGGGCTCTGGTGAGCCCGCACGGGTAGGTACCACCGCCCTGCCTATTTCTACCGTGAAGCAGTAATGCGTTTCAGTTTGAAGGGTTGTAACTATACTTGAGACCTTTCTATTTATCCCTTAGATGGTTGGACGAGCTCACAGCCCACCTGGTATTAAGTGGTTACTGGAGCCCATAGACATCCACAACGCAAATGCGCCACCCACCTTGAGATATAAGTTCTAAGGTCTCAAGCTTAGTTACACCTTAGACCTTAGAACTTATATCTAGGTTAGACTATCTATAGGTTTCGAAAGTTGTAAATTATACGAAACGTCTGAAATAACGGTAAAAAATGAACGGTAGGCAGCGGCTTTGCTCTGCCCCTGGCATTGCTGAAGTCCATGGGCGACGGTAACCACTCACAATCAGGTGGGCCGTAAGCTCGTCTGCCTACAAAGGCAATAAAAAAAATACTATTGCGATGTGAATAAAAAACTTTAGATTAAATCACGGAATAGATTAATAAGGTTAATAAGGTTCCGTGGATTAAATCGTATATTATTATGTAGTATTAATTGCGTCTACGACTCGGGAAAATCAACTAGTGAATTTATAGTAAAAAAATTAAAAAAACGCCTTAAACTATTAACTTGAAAACACAAAACCAGAACACGAGAATAAAGAAAAGGACACACTTGATCCGACTCTCAGATTTTTTTCTTATACATACCTTTCCCTTGTATTCGTCGGACCGTTTTCAATGTTAGCCAAACGAAATATTTATATTTGTATACGGGTTTCGTTTCGTAGTCAATCTTCTTATACACAAAGTACGTCAAATCTGTCATTAAGTGGACAGAAACAAACGTTTTTGATGAAATTTTCGATTCCTTTTAGAAAAGTTTATTCTGTAGTTTGATAAAGTGTGCTGACTGCGCCACAATACGCAATGAGATAAAGTATACCCAATTTCGTCAAAAGTATTTTTAAATAAATAATAGTTTAAAGAAACTAAAAAATATAATTACGCTTTTATAGAAAATCCAACTAAAAAATAGAAAATCAATTTTAATTAATTTGAATTAAGAATAGTGTAAGAAAGAATGATTTTATTTGTAAAAAAATTGTTTAGTTGAATTTAAATTTTTTCATTTGTTTAAAAATGTCATCTGAATCAGTCGGTAAGTTATCCGAGAAATAGGTGATCAGCGCGCCTGGTAGTTTCCCTTCTTAGTCTTGACCCAGACGCTCCGGGTCTCAGGAAAACAAAAAATCGCTAATCCTGATTATCCTAGTAAGGATAACGGATCAAACTGCTTAAAATATTGAATCGTCATCGGTCCTTCATAAGTATGCCAAATTTTGAGTTAATCCGACGTATTGAAGGGTGTCAAAATCATGTTCAAAGATTCCGTTACATACTAACATACGTATGAAGCTAATAAAAGCGTATTGAAATTGATCATGGATAAATCGGCAAGCAGAGACTTGGATCTGCTACTCGTATTGCTGATATTCGTGAACGAGGGTGTCTAATCACATAACGTGCGCTGTTTTGCCTTTTGCATATACGACTTTAAAATATAATATCTACAGCTTAATATATAGTCTATTGATGTCCTCTGTCTACAATGGCATTAAAAAAAGGAGAAAAAATATCTGTTACGTACAGTAGAAGCATAAAAATATTATGGTTGTATGTCCATCATAGACGAGTGCCTTCTTTGAAATATCAATACAGTTTTGAATTTTCAAAATTATAATTTGTGTAATAACGCTGGTAGCACGTCTTATGAGTCCGCACGGTTAGGTACCACCACCCTTCCCATTTCTGCTGTGAAGTTGCAGTGGGTTTGGGTTAAAAGAGTGAGGCAGATGTTGTACTGTAAAAATGGACTCCTAAGAACTCATGTCTCGAGGTGACATTTACGTTTGTAGATATCTATGGGCTCCGGTAACCATTTAAGACCAGATGGACTACTCACTCAGCTAAGCAATAAAAAAGGTATTCTTTAGTTGTATTTTACAAAAAAAAAGTATTTTTTAGTTGTGTTTTACATAAATGCGAATATTAAAATAATTCTAATAATCGATTTTCTAAATAAGAACTAAGAGCAACATTCATTTTGATATAAAATTTATTGCGGGTATTATTTTTGTGAGACACTCCGCTAGCTCTCTCTCAAGCCTACTTGTAAACTTCTGAGGTTCCAAATCTGGCGTTCGTAACAGAGAATAATAGATGACACCTTATCTGCTTAAAACGATTTATATTATTTATGTTGTACTGTTTCAGAACGATTTATTTGTTATGAAGAAAATGCTTTCAAGATGGGACGCCTAATGTATTGTGATTAGGTTGCACGATTGTATCTTTTGAAACGCTTTGTTGGATTCGAAATATATTTTATGGTAATAACAATATTTTTGGAGTGTTTTTCTCATATTTGCGATATTTTCAAATTGCAGTATTATTTAAGACACAAGCAAAATGTGAATGGGAGAGAATTTAAGGAATGAATAGATTCTTCTTTTTTGCAATAATTAGGTTGTTGGCACAAATTTAATAAAATCACCTCCAAATAAATCGTGAGCTATTCCATTGAAGATGACAGTAATAGTTAAATCTAAGACTTAAAAATAGTAACTAACTTATTTATTGTGAAAGTCGAATGCTCATTCAGAAAACTTTGCATCTTGCTTTTTATTGAAATGCTTTTAGAAATTAATCTTAGGTGACACAGTTTTCTAAGTGAAAATGTTTATGAATTCAATGGGCTGGGATTTCAGTAACACAAACAGATATTCATAGCACAAAAAAATTCGAACAGTATAATTGAGCTTATTAATGCCAAAAGAACAATTCGCAAATACTCCTAATGAAGAGGGAGTAGATTCTCGATTTCTTATATAAATTTCTCTGGGGACTGAATCGTGACTTTTAAATGAATTGCTCCAATTATGTCTGTCTTTTCAATATCTATACTAATATTATAAAGAGGAAAGATTTGTTTGTTTGTTTGTTTCGAATAGGCTCCGAAACTACTGGACCGATTTGAAAAATTATTTTTCCATTAGAAGCCGACATTGTCCCTAATGAACATAGGCTACTTTTTTAATATTTTTATTTTTTTTTGTTTCTTGTGTGTTTTAATGTTTCCGAAGCGAAGCGAGGGCGGGTCGCTAGTTTTAGATAAACCCAATGATTTCATTAAAATAGCGTACGAAGCTCAATTGTTTCACAAAGAACAATTTTCAATATATAAGAATACTGTGCACAGTATTCGTGGCGGGGTATCTTGTGAGCCTTCACTAACAGGCAACGTTAATTTTCGTAGACACTGGCTTCGGCTTCAATAAAAAGTATGATTTTATCCCAATCTATTATATTGGATCCATCTATACTATAAAAAGTTGGTCGTACTACCAAATTATAAAACCAGTCGTACCAGTCAAATTATAAAAATAAATCAACAGAAGAAGATTTTTTATATTTCTCTAAAAATTTGCAAACGAGATCATGATTCATCTCTATTAAGTGTTTATCTGGTTCCACAGGCATCATAATTCAAAACTTAAAAACGCCACCTACAATAAGAAAAAAGGTAGAAGATTTAATTGGATAATAATTTTAATGCACACTAAAGCTCTCCACCTGGCCTTGCATTAACTCCCTAGTGTTCGATATTGGTCATCTAGACATATAATAAATACCGTGAAATTTCTAATGGTCCGCGTGACCTTATGGTTTGACAAATCAGCTGCCTTCGTCACAAGTCGACGTCGGCCCGGACCATTAATCTTTAAGGGCTGGTAATGACGTTGTCTATGCAATAAATCATTATATATTAGCTTGAACAACCATGGGTCTCGGAAGTAGAGCTGATATGATTTCATCATAGAATGTTTTAATCGAACATTGACTGGCTTTGGGTCCTTCTTACGTGTTTCCTTGAAAATAGTGGTATTTGCTTGTGGAATTAGAGCACTGTCATGATCGCATCGATTGATTGCTACTACAGTTTCAAAGTCAATAATATTATATTTATTGTTTGAGTCGTATAAATATTCGACACGCATAGATTAATCATTTCCATTCAATTCATATGTTTTTTAACTATCACCACCATCATCGATAGCCAAAAATGCTACTGTAAGAGCAAATTTCGATATTATCGTATTTATATCGCATGTTGTTTGGTTTGTTTGAGGTGGATTTTCGAAAATTCTCTTAACATCTGATGAGCGGTCTAGAAGAAAAAAGGAACACATTATGACTCTTCTATAAAATCTACATCAAAATTTTTAATTTAGAGAAATTCTAAAAGCTAGAGCTAGAGCTAGAGCTAAATCGCACTCATATTAAATATATGTACAAACACTTTCTAAATAAAGGAGATAATACCTGTTTACGGCTACAGAAATTAGATCATTAAAATTCAAAAGTTAAGACATTCATTTTAGAAACTTTCTAAATCAACTTGAAGTTTTCAATAATGATGACGTGTAAGTAACTAGAATACTGGAACTTTGGCATACACGTGTTGAACTTTATAAGTGAATTGTCACTTGGTACTAATGGACAAAGACTAGACTAGGTAACTAAATAGTGTCAAATAGTGTCAAGTAGCAACAATAGCGAAGTCCAATAGATTTTTATTTGCCACCATAAACACTAGTTTTTTATATCAATTTATGACATCTTTTACTAATTGATTAATGACTTGGAATTTTGATGAATCAGCTTGATCTATTACTTTATTTATGCTATCAAGCTATATTCTCCTGATACAGAAGGTAGATAGGATAGAGTATGTTTTCATTAGTTTCCAATTTACGAATAAAGTGTGATAATTTTATCTTTTAAGTATTTAGAAATCAATTTTTTTTTTTAATTTAATTGTATTGAAATTGAATGTTTATAATTGTAAATTGAAAATTATAGAAAAAGAAACGAGTGGAATAAATTATACATCTAAAGTAGAAAGAGAAAAAGTTCTTCACTGTAGCACTTTGCAATGGATATACTACTGGATATATATATATTTTATTGCTTAGATGGGTGGACGAGCTCACAGCCCACCTGCTATTAAGTGGTTACTGGAGCCCATAGACATCTACAACGCAAATGTGCCACCCACCTTGAGATATAAGTTCTAAGATCTCAATTTAGTTACAACGGCTGCCCAACCCTTCAAACCGAAACGCATTACTACTTCACGGCAGAAATAGGCAGGAGAGGACCAAAGGAAAGTTAGTGTAAGGCTGGCGGTTAGTCGTAACATTTATGCCAAATCTTTGTGGAGTATCATATGAGAACATGCTTTTTTTCGGTCCTGGGTCGAACCTCCTACGTGGTCTCCGTGCCTAGAGGACGCGCGTGGTGTGTGAGACTGGTCCGCGACTGCGAACCGCGGGCCCAAGGATTTTTAAGGCCCTATCTCACTAAACGACTTCCCTACGCTCTTATACCCGACGTCCGATCTCCGCCCGAGGTCAGAACCCGGTCAGAGTAGGGAGGCTCACACGGTCAACACTACAACCAGATTCACGGCGCCACCCCTACGAGAACATGCTACGCTGACCCCACACAACGTGAGATAAGGACAATAAGAATTGTATAGTTGCAATAGTTTACAACTTACACGAAGATGCGGTAAAAATTCAGTACCTCGGTATAAAAGTATACTGCATGAACATATAAGTACATGAAAGAACTAGATAATTGTCTTCTGTATACTGTACCGATGCAGAAATATTTTCTCTTTCTTTCATTCTCTTCTTATCCAAGATAAACAAAACACATGTACGCGATTCTAACCAAACTTCTAAATTGAATGAACCAGAAACATCGAAGACCGTAATCTTTCATTTAATTAATACTCTAGTACCTAATTAGTGCCAAGGAAAGTGCCCAATACAGTCGTAAGGGTATCACTTAACCGCGCCTTACGAATCTTAGCATAAAATTTACCAAGTTCCATTACTAGGTCTGTCTACAGAATTATACACCTTAACAGCTCAGGATTAGGTTTTGGATTTCCATGGAAAAGTAAAATTACGTGACTTCACTCAGTCCGGATGCCTCTAATATTTGGTTGAGGAATAGTGAAATAGGGTACTTTCGGTAGCTGCAATGCAGTTGGTTTTGTGGATCACTTTGTAAAATATCGTCTTGAATTTCCCTATGGAAAGTTTCAATTTAGATTTCCAAACACTCATGTGCTCCAACGATTGACAAGAGATCGGATGTAGAAGTATTTATTAATGTTGAATAATATAATGACTAAAATATATTATGAAAAGGAGTCCCTTTAGGCAAAGTTCCGAAGATAGTGGCAGCGTTTCCCCTTTGAATAGCTAGACTAATTCTAATTATTATTATCATAAATAATATTAACACCGATTTGTTAATGTTTATTTAACATATTATGTAGGTAAATGTATGACATCAGAAAATTGTGTATATAAAATACTACGGAAGTTGACTGGATTATTTTAAATTTTAAACAATTGAGATGCAATTAAATGAAAAGCAATGAAACAAGATGAAATGAAATCAAAGTGCAGTAAAATGGTAAAAATGTACGCAGATTTCAGTGGATTTTTTTGGAAGACCCCAAGAAACCAATTCCTGCGACTTTCATTCATTTTCGGACACTTGTGCCCTTTTACTGATACTAAATGCAGTAGTAAAAGTTAGTAGGCTAACATTATTACAATGTAAGCCTAAATAAACACTAAGGTAATACAATAAAACAATTCACGTAACTTTGCCCCTAGAGTTTGAGCCACAAAATCTACCACTGACTTATAATGATATCTCCGTAACCGCTCGTCCGATATACTACAAAAATATTGCATAGTTAAATAATTTTTTCGATATATTTTTTTCCATTAATATTATATATCCTATTAAGAATAATTTTTTTCGTTTATTTGACCCGGATAGCTGTATTCTGGTTCAGATAATCCGCCGAAATTGCTACTGGTGGTAGGGAATTTTAATAGTTTACAATTTTTTTAATTATCTAGTACTTTTAGTTTGTAAGCTTCTAACAAACATAAGCCGATAGTCGACTAAGCCGAGAGAAAAGACATTGCAATAGGAAAACATGATTCAAACATTTCATTGGACTGATATTACGAAGGGTTATATTCAAAGGAATTCCAAAGCGAATTCGAACCACGTGCCCGTTGACAGAGTACGAAATGCATTAGTTTGAAAGCTTCCAGACTCGTGTATCGGTCTTAAGTAATTCGTAAATACCTACAAATAAACATAGAATCCTATTTTGAATAGATGTGGCGACGAGATTACAATTAATCTGATTTTACTTCATTGATATATGGTTACGGTTTCTGGCGCTTAATATCCGTGCATTCCAAACTAATTTAGATACTTTGAAGTCTTCCACTTCATATGCCAGGGTCGGTAGCGAGGTTTACGTCGTGAAGTTCATGGGCCACAGTGACCACTTAACTCCTGGAAATACGTAAAGTTTTTCACCTATATATGCATTGAAAAGACCTGAACTATGTTGAAGAATAGACAAGGCGTTAAGGTGCAAGTATGTATGTTAACCGTAGAGTATGTGTAATAATAATAATGCGTACAGCCCACCAAGTTTCTTGCCGGATCTTCTCAGTGGGTCGCGATTCCGATCTTGTGGTAGATTATGCGAGTCACTGCCCTTACTAAGGCTAGTGTTAGCTAATTCTCTCAGGTTGAGACCGAAAATTGATCCCTCGGTCGGGGCGTTGCTGGAATAGCCTTTTAGGCTACCCGCGGAAAAGAAAATGGAGGGTAAATTTTTATTCTTTATAATTGTTTCGCAGATGGGCGAACGAGCTCACGACCCACCTCGTGTTAACTGGTCACCGGAGCATATATACAACACAGCGCGGCTTGATACATGTGGTGTAAGTTTCAATTGTATATTACCATGGCTGGCCCACCCCTCAAACTTCACACTTTTTTTTTGCTTAGATGGGTGGACAACTACAACGTAAATGCGCCATCCACCTTGAGATATAAGTTATAAGGTCTCAAGTATAGTTACAACGGCTGCCCCACCCTTCAAACCGAAACGCATTACTGCTTCACGGCAAAAACAGCTAGGGTGGTGGTACCTATCCGCACGGACTCACAAGAGATCCTACCGCCAGTAAAAGTAAAGTAAAAACACTGTGAAGACTTAGCGAACTATTTACATGAAAACAATTGTTGCTTAATTAAAATAGGGTTAGCACTAATAAAAATCTAAACGTCGTATTCATACAGTCGCTTTTCGTTTGAATATATTTATAGCATTATCCACATTAATGACACAAAACTATACTCATATAGCTAATGATGCAGGAGTTTTACAAGCAAAACTAGTTTCATGGTCTAAGATTCTGTCAATATTGCTTATTAAATCCTTGTTCCGGCTTTGGCTAGTTCGTTTTCGTATTGTCCGAGTTATAGCGTTTTAAAAAAAAAGGTATCAGCTTTTTACATCTACAGATTGTAGGTCAGACTAATAACACAACACAAAAGATAATTCGTAACAGAAATTAAAAACACGCTTGTGGAGTGCTATAAGATTCTGACTGATGCTTACAAAACTGGATGAAACATTACAAGAGTTTGCATTGTATGGTACAAGGTACGCTCAGATTACCTTCTATGATGAGAAAAAAAACAAAAAAATCGTATGGCACTCGGGGACTGCCGCGGCAAAGCTATTGCATAGCATTTTTTTTTCAACTTATGCAATTATAATTAGACAATAATAATTTAATATTAAAACAATAATAAAATAAAACTACGCTATAATTTATAAATATTAACAAAAGCAAAACATTAACTGTTCCCTTCACACTAGACCGCGCGAGAGAGAGATGGGCAGACTTTTCATGATGCGCATGCAGTGCGACGTAACGCCGCGCGCTTATTCACAAACACTACACAAGCGCAACGTGTGAATGTGTTGAACGCGAGCTACATGGTCGGCGGAGTGGGGTTGTTAGGTTTTATTTTCGTTACAGAATTTCTTGATTCGGTCGCCGCGCTCAAAGCCCGCGGCAAAAGTTATGGAATAGCTTAAAAAAATGTCGTAGTGCCTCAAGCTCCCGACCTGGTAGACTGGTTCTGGTCCAGCGGGGTATTCCGAGTCACCAGCGGCACTGTTTTGCTGGCCCGACGGGCTGCCGTACAGAGACGGCCGACGTTTCAGAACCTTCGATTCGCCTCGAAGGCTTTGTCGGCCGGGCGTCCTTGGGTCAAGAAAAAAGTAATGGATCGTTGTGAAAAGCCGGTTTACAGACGACAGTTTTACGAGATAACGTCAATAGTAGAACTATTCGAACTGCTAGCTCTGTCGTCACGCGAGAACAATGTGTCACAAGCCAATGAGGGTCCGAGGGATCCGACAAAACATGCTTAGGACGACGGCGACTTTGCGTTGCCCCGTCGCCTGGGTGAGATATGAAGATTCAACGAAGTATTGCTCTTGGTAAGGAAAATGTTAGCAGATTTTAGGCAGCGTGTCTCAGGCTGAGTCCGGTGGGCTCACCCAGCACTCATTATGAGAACAGTCCTTTCAGGCTAATGGCGATTAGGTAGGCAAAAAAAATAATAATTTGTTTTCCGAAATGCCACTAGACCCACACCTTTCGTGTCAAGCGACGGTTGGGTCGAACAATCGATTTCACCGGTGGACGGAGAGGCTCTTAGCCTTTTACTGTAACGGCTTCGAGCGGATTTAGTTGTATAAACTATGATTTTCAGTTTTCAGAGGTTTTACGGTAACTGCATTTCTGAAGTGAAATCGGAAAATCTTTTGGTTGAGTTAGCCCGAGGGATTTGACGCTACACGTTTGATGTGGTTTTACCGGAATTCGAATTTAAAAAACAAACTCATTGGATTTCTTTAAAAATGTACGTTAATAAATTGGTTTAGAAACCAATAAAGGCCATTTATGTATTGTAATTATTGCTTTCAGTTTGTTCGTTTTTTTTTAGTTCGTGGAATAATAATTCAATAGACAATAGTCAGCCTTAAACGATTATAGTTACCCCTGGGCCCAGGCCGACCTGGTTAGGTCATGTATCTAGAGGCCATCTTGGATGAATCCAAGAGCTGTCGTCTTTATATTACTAAGCTAGGCACTGAAACTGCCACGTTCATTCTCGGCAGCTCATATCCTCATTTCCCCCATAATCTGCATGCGGAGTACACTATGCCTTTATAATAAGGTGACTTTTTACAAAACTCGCATACGTCCGACCATGATTTATACCTTTGTTTTTCTTGCACGCGGCCCGTACCCATATAGACTCCCCAAAAATTCTTCAATCTGACTTCATTAGGTTATCGATTTTTAGTGATAAAAAAATTACTTGATATTACTAAGTAAAATCAATACTTCCAATAGAAATCAATAAAAATTCAGTAATAAAATACATATAGTTAAATTTATCTCTAGCGAATTTATTGTGAATAGTTCAACGGTGCTAGAACTATCCGTAAATACTTTGGTAGCAAGTCAAACTTGTTACTTGGTTACTCAATTAGGTTTTGATAGGATAGTTAGGGAAAGTTAATCGGTATCTTGGCCAAGCGGGATTAATTTATTACGAATATTCATTTCGGTGAACATTGTTGAAAGTTTTTGTCTACATAAATAGTTCTACTAAAATTGAATTAAAGTCAATGATGTATGACACTGTATTGACATTAGTTGAGGTTGAAATATAAGGTCGAAATGAAATTACAAATTGTATTGTTACGCGCTGGGGTTCGGGATAAATAATATTTCACCAAAGTACAACTTAAAAACTGTATTCAACACTTAAAACACTTAAACACTTTAAAACACACAAACACTTTAAAACTCTCAATTCGCTTGTTCCGCTTCGCTTCAGGTGATCCGTTCGCTGTTTCGCTTCGAGTAGTTCCGATTACTGACTGACTGCGTGCCATCCCTACAACTCCGATACATCATTCCTAGAATTATCGAGAATATTCCACATCTTTCTAGAAGCCGTTTCCGCTAGCTGTCAATAGATGACGTTTTACTTCTCGAGCTTACTAGGTGCTTCTAGGTCCTTCGATATTCTTTCGACTATTCGGCGATAGATGGCGTTACTCTAACCGGCGTAATAGTATAGTTAAAAACAAGATTTAACACACCGCTTCGCTTGATTTAATGTACAAACAATTCGCATTCACGCAATTTGTCATTTTCTGTATCCCTAATAACGTGTATGCAAAATCTCATTATTAACGGTCGAGTAGTTAAAACGCAAACGCGTGACAAACAAGCCCATCTTTCGCATTTATAACAATAAATTAGTATGGACAATACAGCTGTTTACTGGTGGTTGGACCTCTTGTGAGTCCGCGCGGGTAGGTACCACCACCCCGCCTGTTTCGGTAATAATGCGTTTCGGTCTGAAGGGTGGGGTAGCCGTTGTAACTATACTGAGGCCTTAAAACTTATATCTCAAGGTGAGTGGCGCATTTATGTTGTAGATGTCTATGGGCGCCAGTAACCAGTGTTAAGTGGTGGGGCTGTGAGCTCGTTCACCCATCTGAGAAAAAAAAAGCTGTAGCGGGTAACATTGAACGTAAGATAATTATGGAACATAAGATACTTGACAGATGCTTGAATCCAGCTAAAGATATCCTCAAGATACGTTTGTCAATATGCAAGTTTCGAAAAATAAGATTTGGCTCAAGTCACTTCGAATCCTCCCGAGTCACTCTCGGCTTTTAGACATTCCAAGCGCCGGTCACCGTTCTCGTTCGATGGTGCGAGGGGTCGCAACCTAGCCCACTGAGTTTCTCGCTGGATCTTCTCAATGAGTCGCGATTCTGATTCAATGGTAGATTCAGCAAAGCACTGCTCTTGCTCGGACAGAACTTAGCAAAGACTTTCAGGCTGATCCTAATGAACTCGCTTAAGCATTCTGTGAAGCTTTCGAGGTTACTAGATGTAGATTAGCGAAAAAAAAAACACTTGGACCGTCAGTCTACCGAGTAATTGCCCTCGCTCAGTAAAAGAAATTCCATTTGACGCTGACCCTAAACAGCAGTTGCAGGTTTATTCAGCATTAATACACATACATAATATATGTGGAATTCGAGTCATTAGTAAAATAATTCAACAATATAATAATAATTATTATTATAAGCCATTTATTTCTTGCTTTTACAAAGTTTAAAAATAATAATAAATATAAATATATGTATAAGTATTTAGGATGTAAAAGAGTTTTGTAACGAAACAGTAAAATTTAGTTAGCAAGAACCCCGGATTGGGTAAAGGCCTCCTCCAAAGATGCCGAAGCGTCTCTATCCTGTGCTACGTCTATCCAGTTTGGGCCAGCTGTTCGACTAAGTTCGTCAATTCAACAATATATAAAGTTGTAAATGTATACAATTACACATACATACAGAGTCTACATGAGGCACAATAAAATGAAAGTGACAAGCAGATTGTGCCAGAGCAATAGCCTTATTATTGTTACGCGCTGGGGCTCGGGAAAAATAAAACTTTTACCGGAGTCCAAATCAAACTGTATTAAGCATTTAGAACACTTTACAATTCGTAATTCACTTCTTCCGTTTCGCTTCGAGTAGATCCGATTACTAACTGCCTTCGTGTCATCTCTGCAACGCTTTTATAGCCGATTCGACACCTCTAAAATCATCGAGAACATTCCTCGCAAGACCAGTCGTTTCGATCGTCGTCAGATCGACGGTTTTAATTTTACATCTTATTTAAGGAAACACATCCATCTTGTGTATATATATATGACGGCGCGCCGGCAGGTATGGCTGAGCGGTATTTTCCGTCATCACTCGTATTCGATTGAAATCAGTTTAGTCAAGAAAATTTTTGAATTGAAAACTTCTTTAGAATCGTTGTGATTTCAAACCGGATGCAACGGAAAAAACGACAGGTAAGAGACACAAATACAAAAATATGTAGGATGAAGCCAGCAAAGAATGAGACAGAAATATACATACTATTTAATATAGCGCCATCTGTGAGATTTTTTAATACTAACGTGTGTATGAAAGCTCTTATAGTGAATTTTAATTTAGGATCATACGTGAAATTAAAATATCAATTCACAGAGGGCGCTACCTTACAATTATTTACTACTGACTGACTGACTGACTGACTGAGACAGACAGACAGACAGACCGACCGTCCGACACGGATTGAATGACTCTGACACGGAATGAAACGACTCTTTTTTTTTTTTCCTACCTATGCTGGTAGCCTTGAGAGGCTATTCCAGCGTAACCTTAACAAGTAGGTGAGCTCACGTGGCTCAAACCTGACGACGTTGCTAACACGAACCCTAGCAAGAGTCGTGCTTCGCAGAATCTACCACCGGATCGGAAACGCGACCCACTGAGAAGATCCGGCGACAAACCCAGTGGGCTGTGTCTGAGGGTTAATTTACTCGTCGAGCCTTTCGTCGCAAGCGACGGGTTCGACGAGGACGGTGCTTGTAGTGCCTAAAAGCACCGTTAATAGATCTGGAGGATCCGTGATGACGTGCTTTGGGCGACAGAAACGACTCTGTCCACGTACCGTCATTTTATACTCTGGCGTTGCGGAGTCTACCCTACATTTTTGTGATATTTATCAAAACAACACTTGATCATTTAAAATAATCAAAGCAACGTCTTAATATTACTAAAAGTAGTTATCCACGACATGTACGTTTGAATTACGAATCGCGCAAACTTGGATCGTTAACTTAATTTACAGTTTTAGAAACAGCCGAGTTCGAAGCCTCTCTTCCATTAAGCGGACCTCGAACGAGCAGCCATCCGATAAGTCGAAACTGGGCGAGCCACTCCGAGTTCCAGCTCTCAAAGAAGATTACAATTTACCAACTTATCACTTGACTTGTCCACTCGAAAATGTCTGCGAAACTTGCGGACTCCGGTCTAGTTGGAGGCGGTGAGCGGGTAATTCATAGGAGGGTTACCGAAACAGGATTAGGCAAGTCCTAATTAATGGTGCTAAGTAGCGTTGTTAGTTCGCATGGTTAGATATCAACATTCTGCAGTGAAGCACTCGTGCCTTCGAGTTTGAATTGGGGGATTTTTAGTATAATGTAAGTTAAAGTTCTTTTTTTATTGCTTAGATGGGTGGACGAGCTCACAGCCTAGCTGATGTTAAGTGGTTACTGGAGTCCATACCCATCTACAACGTAAATGCACCAACCACCTTGAGATATAAGTTCTAAGGTCTCAGTATAGTTACAACGGCTGCCCCGCCCTCGAAACCGAGACGTGTTACTGCTTCACGGCAGAAATAGGCAGGGTGGTGGTACCTACCCGTGCAGACTCACAAGACGTCATACACCACTTGAGTCTACGACCCGTGAGAACATTATAAAAAAATCTTAAAAGTACTTATTACAAAATTATGATTTATCTTAGAGCAGGCAGTTTATCTTAGAGCAGGCGATGTGTAAATATAAATTTAAAAAGGCATAATTAATTTAAAACAAAAGTAAAGTTTTCCGATAATTAACAATTTTCCACGAAATGATAATTACAGCACTTCGTTTCCCCCTGACAAAAATATCGATCGTGTTCATAATAATGGTTTACATAATAACTATCTTAAAACAATATATTCACGACGATTTCCCATAAGGAGAAAGCAGACATAGTGATGGATATGTTATCCATTAATACACCAGATAGATTGCGACATCATGATCCCTTCACGTCTATGTAATTCAACAAAAGTACAAGTCATTTCTTAATTTTCTTATCAAGAACTTCACGTCATGCATTACCCTCGTATTTCTCCAACAAAATTTATGTAGGCACATTTTTCCTGGAGGTGCAATAAAATTTGAATAAATGCCCTATTTCAGAGTTTATTTTTTTGTTGTTTAGAATTACGCCGGCAATGGAACCGCGTCTCCATCGAAGACCCTTGTCCCACCCGAAGACAGTAATAGACCATTAGAAGTACTTATTGAGGCCGATGTCCAAATAAAAATATTTTTATTCTCGTCGAAACGACTCCTGTTTATTTGACCATTCGTTTACATTTAGTTGCGATTCACGCGTGGTGTGTAAATCTTTATAGAGCGAACTTGTTTTGCCTTTGAATGGGAAACGATAGTAAAAAATATAATGGAAATATATCAGACATTTAAGAGTTTCATCATTACATAGTATAAAACAAAGCCACTTTCTCTGTCCCTATATCTGTCTGTCCCTATGTATGCTTATTTTTTTTTTTTATGATTGAAGGATTACTGGTGGCCCGGAGGCCTTTCCAGTTTCACCAGGACAGGTGGGCGAGATGCTTAAATCTTTAAAGCTACGTAATGGATTTTGATGCGGTTTTTTTTAATAAATAGAGTGATTGAAGAGGAAGGTTTATATGTATAATAAATAAATAATAAATAAATAAGCCTTTATTGCTGTTAGAGTTTAACTTATTTAACTAAATATAAAATGTTAAAAATAGAGGTAAGAAAACTATAAATAAAATTAACTTATACTAAAACATATCTCGGCATTCGGCTTATCTCTCCTCTTAACAGGTTGTCTTTCGACAAAGGCCTCCTCTAAGGATTTCCATTTGCTTCTGTCCTTTGCTGTACGTAACCATTCTGGCCCAGCTACTTGCTTCAAGTCGTCTTCCCATCGCTTTGGCTGTCTTCCTCTAGTTCTTCTGTTTTCTCTAGGGTACCATTCCGTTATTATTCTGGTCCATTTCTCTTTCTTTTCTCTCATCATAATAATATGTCCCGTCCAGCGCCATTTTAATTTTCTGCATATTGATTGAACTTTTCCAAATTTAGTCTCTCCTTTGATATTTTTTAGTTCTATTTTATCCTTTCTTCTTACTCCCAAAACACTTCTCTCTATCCCATTCTGACATATATTCAATTGTATAATAACATCCATTAAATAGTGGAGAAATCAATTATAAATTACAGTTTCCGAAGCGAAGCGAAGCGAGGGCGGGTCGCTAGTTGTATATAAATTACGATAAATGCTATTTGAAAGTATGTTTACTTTGGAATTCATTGGTCTACATCATTGGTAAAAAAATACAAAGGTAACCAATAGATTAAGTTAATTACCGGTAATTCCTCTCTTTCTATACTCTGCAATAGTAAAAACGGGGCTTAATTCTTCGATTTCGATTTGGCATTGAGCCCAATCATTAATAAACTTCACAAGATGACACTCTAAGCTGAGTTCATTTCCTGAAATCGGTCCAGCCGTTTCGAAGTCTATAAAGAGCATACACACATCGATTTTTATGTATAAAGGTTAGGTTTCTGCCTGAAGCTTAATTTGCGTGGAGTTACACTGCATACATTTGAAATAGCGTTGTGAGAGATCCGTGTTCAGTGTAAAAGCCCATACAAACAAGATGAATAATATACTTTTTGACTTTGGCATAATAATATGAGATCGAATTAAAATTACAAAATCATGAAAATAATGACTGCCTTATTCAAATCGATATGCATAATTATTTTGTGTCATAAATAAGACCAGTGCACGTTAATGAGGCATGTAGTTGCTTTCGCACCAAAAAAAGTAGTGTTTTGTGGTATTCCCGGTAACAATAGTGACTATCTATTGGCTTTGGAGCTTAGTTTCGTACGTAGTGGCATGAAAGGTATAAGGCCTGTATTATTTTCCAGGCTTCAAAATACTTATTTTGTTATTGAATTTCATCAAAACCGGTGGTTTGGGTATAAAATTGAACAGGCGGATATAGTTACTTTACTTTTTATTTTTGAATTAAGCGATTCTCTATGATACAATGATGATTAAACATTTCAATGATACAAAGCCAAATATTCTGTTCTATATAAACTAAACTCTGTCTACTTGTGTAAACTACATTAAAATCGATTCAATATTGCTTACACATGCGCGAACAAACAAACATAAAATAACCTTAAAAATCACTTGTTTATATTCTATCACTCTTCTTTAGTACTATTTTTATTTAAATTTTTTAATATACAGACACACCGGATCCTAATGTTTTCATTAAAAAAACATTAAAGCATTGACTGACTCGTTGACGCAGTAGTTAGCGGCTGTGATTGTTGCGCCGAGGGTCGTGGGTTTTTTTATGTTTGAAGTATTAATTGTGGCCCTGAGGCCTTTCCAGTTTCACCAGGACAGGTGGGCGAACAAAGGCTCAGCCAGGAGGGATGGGATTTGCTAACAGCTGCCCAAGCTCCTTCGAAGGAGACCTAACAACTCAAGAGCAGTTGCTTCGCGAGTGAACCTACTACCGGATCGGAATCGCGACCCGCTGAGAAGATCCGGCGAGAAACTCAGCGGGCTCATGCATGGGTTAGGTTGCACGTCGACCTCTTTGTCGAGTTTGACGAGTACGGTTACCGGGGTCCCTAAGCCTGCTCCTAGTATTAGAGCTGAAGGCGTCTAATGCAAAGGTTATTGGATCTGATGGATCTGTAAGGACGTGTCTAGGGCGTCGACGGTGACTGGCTCCTGCATGATCAGGATTCGGGGAGTAGTCAGCGGCGGCAACGATAAGGCAATTATCATGACGCATAGCCTTATCGAAGTACCGTTCCGACGCTGACTTCATGTATTTTCGGATCGATTCAAGGCCCAGATCGTCGTGTAGGTCAACGTTCCTCACGAACCATTTAGCTCCGACGGATAATTTGCAAAAGCGGTATTTGGATGGTGTCTATGTGTGTGCGGGCCGCGTGAGCGAACACCACACTTGCGTAAGTCATGACGGGCCTTATGCAAGTATTCCTACATCAGACAAACATTGTTTGATGAACAGGTTTTGTTTGATTTTTGTCTGAGTGCTTATTATCTGTATACGAATATATTTAAACTCATAAATATGTTTAGCCGTCTCTGCTAACCATAACACAGGGAACCCTAAATTGGAGCCGAAAGACCGTACGCGATTTGTTTTCAGTTATTATTATTGACTGATATTTCGACATCGTTTACATAAAAACAAAAATATTACATTCACACAAAATTAAACCAGACCACCAGCCCGTATAATAGGTTCACCGCAAACACGATACACCCAAAATAGGTCCCGGTAACATGTTGATCGGATAATAATGGCCCCTGCACTGTGTTGCGGTGCACGGCACGTACGACCCGAATAGGTAATCGAATTTCGTCAACGTCTGCCGTCCTATTAAATGTAAACTAGCTTTGTGTACTGCAGGCGTCGTTGTGCCTAGATTGAGCACCCTGATGCGTTTCGGAGAACGAAAGCCGAAAACTTGAACGCGAATAATGAAAACTGGCTTTTGTTTTCTTTAAGACTTCAAAAGTTTTTTGAGAAATTAATGTTACAATTCCTGTATTTTCATAAGAACGAATGAACGTAGTAAGAAGTCGTTGGATGCGGAAGGCGGAGGACCGCATTATGTGGAAGGCATTGGGGAAGGCTTATGTCCAGCAGTGGGCAGATAAAGGCTGATGATGATGATGATGATGAATGAACGTAGTGGCCTTATGGATAAGGCGCTCCGAGAATTCGTATCAAGCGATGCAACGGTGTTCGAATCTCGCTGGCGGGTACCAATATTTGTAATGAATTATGTACTCAACAAATGTTCACGATTGCCTTCCTTTTTTTTGTTTTGTTTTTTGATTCTTTTTATGATTGAAATATTACTGTTAGCCCGGGGGCCTTTCCAGTTTCACCAGGACAGGTGGGCGAGCAAAGGCTCAGTCAGGAGCGGTGGGATTTGCTAACAACTGTCCGAGCACTTCCGAAGGAGACCTAACAACTCAAGAGCAATTGCTTCGCGAATGAATCTACTACCGGATCGGAATCGCGACCCACTGAGTAGATCCGGTGAGAAACTCAGCGGGCTGATGTATGGGTTCGATTGCACGTCGACCTCTTTGTGGAAGTCGAAGAGTACGGTTACCGGGGTTTCTAAGCCTCCTAGTGTTAGAGCTGAAGACGTCTAATGCAAAGGTTATTGGATCTGATGGATCCGTAAGGACGTGTCTAGGGCGTCGACGGTGACTGGATCCTGCATGATCAGGATTCGGGGAGTAGTCAGCGGCGGCAGCGATAAGGCGATTATCATGACGCGATTGCCTTCCGCGGTGAAGGAGTAACATCGTGTAATAGAAAATCAAAGCCGCAAAAATTATTATAATTTACGTAATTACTGGTGGTAGGATGTCTTGCGAGTCGCACGGGTAGGTATCACCTCCTTGCTTATATCTGCCGTGAAGCAGTAATGCGTTTCGGTTTGAAGGGTGGAGCAGTCGCTGTACTGTAAAAGCTGAGACCTTAGTACTGTAAACTGAGATCTTGTATAGACAATAATATGAGAACTATGATTTTAAAAATATTTCTCTAAATGCTTTTGCTCATGTAAAATTATGGACAAGTTAATGATCCACTTTTTATCAATTTAGCTATCGGAGCCCACAAAGGCAAGCTCGAAGTCTCGATTGTAATACCAACCCCTATCGACTTATAATAAGTGAGCGCTAACACCAGTCAGAACTTAAAAACAGCTGAAGTTATATTAAACCACACTGTATACAGAAAAATGTATATTTTATTCTTAGAATACAATCCGAACTGGAGAGAATCGCATTTATTCCAATACTTCTGAAGTAAATCTAAAATTTGAAATGCATGAAATATTTCAAGAACTTCCACACCCCCGAGCGCGATGTCTTCGATCTGAGAGGGTAACAAGTAGATTCGTGATCATTGTGGACAGTTTTAACCGATTATTGTAATATTATTTTATTTCAGTGTATTAATATTACGGATTCACTGCTGTCCGAAATATATATCCATATTAAAACACTAATTTAAATGTTCAATGGAGATTTCGTTTTTTATGGAGGTGGCGAAATTCACGTTCAGATGTCCATGGGCTCCAGTAACTAGTAATGATTTTATAAGAAATCATTAAAAAATAATTAAGAGGGTACATGACTATTCCTATTATTGGACACGGTGATTTCAAAATAGAATTATTTTAGGAATTATAAGTGAAAAGTATGTAATTTAAAAGAGCATTTTTAGCGGGCCCATTTGTGAAAAGCTAATGTATAGTTTACACAGGTTGGTAAGCTAATACAAAATCCTCGGTCATGACGAATATAATTGGAATCTTTGAAGGTTATGGGCTTCATTAAAACACGGCTTAGTCCAGCCCTTTCGGGACGATCCGAACCTACCGTTGTTGCGATTTGTACTTATGTATGAATTATAGTTTGAACCTTGGGTTTGTACACAGTGCATTTTAAACAGTGGAATCACTTTTTTGCCTGAGGTAGTGACTAAAATGACGGACTTATATTGTGGAAGCCGATTATGTAATTGAAACCTCAAACATTTTCGAAATGTTAAAACACAATGCTACCTGGAACTTTTTTTCCTACCTAAGCTATTTTTTTATTATTATAATGATAAGTGCAAAAATAATTCTTTTGACATTTTACAGACCAAAAAAGACCTTAAAGGAATTCATACAAGGGAATTTAAGTGCAGCGGAATGGCCTTGATTGTGGAGAATTGGGGGGGGGGGGTATCGTAATACGAATTAAGAAGAAGTCTTTTTTGTAATTTAAAATCAAAAATTATTAGCAATTTACAAGACGCACAAGCACTTTGAGGAACGGTAAATCTTAAAGTCAAACGAGAAACAAAATCAATGAAATTCAACGTCGCATTTTTACTGGTAGTAGGACATTTTGTGTTGTAACTATACTTGAGACCTTAGAACTTATATCTCAAGGTGGGTGGCGCATTTACGTCGTAGATGTCTATGGGCTCCAGTAACCACTTAACACCAGGTGGACTGTGAGATCGTCTATACATCTAAGCCATAAAACAAATTTAAGAAAAGATGGCGCTACGATCGTAATTGTTTTTGGGTAGACTTGTTATTGACTCGTTCAATAGACAATGACTTATGGTAAGTGTTAGTTAATCTGTGGATGATGTGTGATATTTGAAGAGTTCGTTTATGATGATGGGATCACTAGACAGTCATTTGAAAGAGAAGGCTTTCTCTTTGGAGGCATCATTGCGATCACACGTATCTTTGAGATCACTGTGTTTTTAGTCTGCAATTATTTAAATGTGTTCTTATCGTAATCCAGTCTATCGTACTGACAGCGATGACACAGTTGATGATCGGGAGGAGCTCAACCCGACACATATAATAACTCTCCTACGCCTTAGACCGGGACGCAAAACTGCTTCGTGGTAGAAATAAGCGGTATGATACTAATTACCCGCGTGGGCTTAGATTATCTGTGCTTTACGCCGGTAAAAAGCTTATTTTAATTTATTATAATTTAATATGAATCTGGAGTTATTAAAAAATATTACTTTCTGGAGTTATTAAAAAATATTACTTTCTGGAGTTATTAAAACTTTTCCTGATCTGACATCAAATTAGTTTATTGTTTTTGAAGAAACATACTGCTAAGTTGCAATGACAGAAAAAAAAATTAGGGTTCGAAATTGATGTAAAAAACTAAAAAAAAACGGACAAAAACAAACAGTTCAATACGTAATGTTCAATACGATATTTGAAACTGTATGCACACAAAATACAGGGTGTAATTTAGGCAGTTTTAATGCTTTAGTTTTATTTATTATTTATTTTTTTATTTATTAAACCACTGCACTTATTTCCCACGAGAGTCATGGACAGGTCGAATCCGACTGATGCATGACCACGACCACTCTGTCAAGAGTGTACGAATAGGAAGAAGAAGAATTTATAAAAAAAATATATTATGAAACTATTGTTGGAGTTAATGGATATAGAAACTCCTTATCAAAAAGAAAACAAAAACATATACATAAAAAGCAGTGACAAGAGGTGTCATAAGAATAAGTGAAAAAATGTCTGACACTTCGTGAAGTACAATAAAATAAGAAAACTGTGATTTCGATAATAAATTCTAAAACATCGACGTAACTAATACTAATTCGTAAAAGTGTGTTAGTGTATTATTTCGTAACTGCCTGCACTCTGCGATTTAAAGATTGGACTCTGTGCTACCAAGAATTTTAAATTATATCAACTATTAATTTCGTTAAATAGTACGAAATGGTATGAAATTACTTGCGTGAGATAAAGTTTTGGTTCCCTATAAAATTCATCGTTTATATGGGGCACTTATTGCGCAGTAGGAAGTTCTACATGAGGATAAGAAGATTATTCTGTGATGTTTTAGAGCTTATTCGAAAACAGCATCCTAGCGACGTATAATAAATAGAATCAAGATATATTATTATTATTTATTGCTTAGATGGTTGGACGAGCTCACAGCCCACCTGGTGTTAAGTGGTTACTGGAGCCTATAGACATTTACAACGCAAATGCGCCACTCACCTTGGGATATAAGTTCTAAGGTCTCAGTATAGTTACAACGGCTGCCCCACCCTTCAAGCCGAAACGCATTACTGCTTCACGGAAGACAGAAATAGGCAGAGTGGTGGTACCTACACGTGCGGACTCACAAGAGGTCCTACCACTAGTAATTACGCAAATTATAATTTTGCGGGTTAGCATAAATAAGGTATTCAATCAATAATTGGCTTGAATTAATTTTGTATATTTGTATTGCACGCACTAGGGTCAAATCTAATCGTTCCAACTAAACTGTGGTTTCTACCAGTGGCTTTCGAGTTAAATAATTTATTACAGGTGTTGTCGGCCGGGATAGTTCATCTATTGTTGTTCTAATATTATTTATGGATCACGTTGGTACTGAATCAATAGGCGTGTAGTTCTTTTTGAAACTTATTAAGCGGAATGACAAATATAATAATAGTGCAAATGACGAATATGTATTAAGCATATACATATCGAGAGGTGAAAGGCGACATTTTGCTTAACACGCGATATTTATTGGAACGAAGTTCCTTATGGGACGATGCGGAGGGGTATCCTAACCGAGAAAAAACGTCCGTAACGTAAGATTTTTATTAGTAATGCACACAGTGTACGACTTAACTTTGTAATAACGCACAAAAAATAACATATTTTTTTATCATTCATTGACCACGATCTCAGAGCGTTCGTTTACGCAATACACTAACTCTTATGCAAACAACCGTGAATGAAGTGTACCACAATAGGTTCGCACGTTACCGAATGAGCGTGGGTTGTTGCTAAACCTCCAGTTTTATTTTCTTTATACCTCGAATAGAACTTAAAATTAATATTTTTATAATAAGGAACTTTGTTCCTATCCGGTGTCCCACGTCACCACACATCCTTTTTATCTTTGTAATTAAAAGTGCGTTTTATGTGCTAGGTATGGGCTAAAGGCTAAATTAGAAACTGAGTGGTACCATTGAGAGGGGAAAAGATTAAAAGGACGACCGTTCCAAAGGAGGGTGGACGATATAAAAGCAGTTGCAGGCTCAACGTGGAAGAGAAAATGCCACGACCAGGACTTATGGCAGGATTTGGGGAGGCCTATGCGAAAGCAAAACAATCTTTGCCGATGTCTAATGCTTAGAAAAATTAAATTAATAGTATCTAAATATGAATTAAGATTGTTAATAAAGGCTCCTTTATCTTTATTTGGTATCAGCATCCATAGCTGAACAAGTTTTTTTTTACTTTTACGATATTTTTTCCAAATATTAAATGGCTCTTCTCTAAAGTTGCAAAAATGTAGCTTAAACCAAATAGCTTTTCACCTCTCAATATGATGTTTATTGGCATTTGTGTAGATTGGTGTGTGAAGTGCGGGATGAGTGCGATTTATTTGAAGGCAGTAGTATAATGCTTAGAGATTGCGATATGCATTTTGATAATACGGCAAAGTGTGTACACGCAATCATTATTTTCGCTACAGCTTAATCTCGCTTTTGTTATTGCCTTGTCATTATCTATATATTAATACGTGATGCAAAAACTTTGTACCCCTTTTTACGAAAATTGCGCGGACGGATTAGTATGAAATTTCCTACACTTATAGAGAATATAGAGAAGAAGTGCATAATGCTCATATTTTTTTTTTAATTATGCATTAAAAACACATTTAACCAATAAATAAAACATTACACACACTCACATACACATAGACTCTTTGTTATTGTCAAACTTTTGTTATTGCTTAAAGTCTGTGGTCAAATTGAGAATTGGTTGATATTGTTTATCTTTATTAATATTCGCCTTTAGTGTAGTCATGGCTAAATCTGTGACTATAGAAGTATAGTAGTCTTTGACAATAGAACCATCATAATATCCAAACGTATAATTTCAATTAAATGAAGTCGAATTTCGACTACTGCGGGACCATTAGTATTATATTAGAAGTCCCACAGTAGTCGAAATTTGACTTGGAATTGTAAGTTTGTACACTATTATGATTGTATTTTATACTTCTATAATTCGCCAAGGCTACACTATAAAAATATTAATAAAGACAAACAATATGTAATCTATTCTCAATAGCCTTGAGAGGCTATTTCAGCTTCGCCCTAACGTTAGTAGGTGAGCTCGCGGGGCTCAACCGGAGAGTTGCTAACACTGACCCTAGCAAGAGCAGTGCTTCGCAGAATCTACCACCGGATCGGAAACGCGACCCACTGAGAAGATCCGGCGAGAAACTCAGTGGGCTGTGTCTATGGGTTAGTTCGCTCGTCGAGCCCTTCGTCGCAAGCGACGGGTTCGACGAGGACGGTGACCGGTGCTTGTGGTGGCTAAAAGCACCGTTAATGGATCAGGAGGATCCGCAATGACGTGCTTTGGGCGACGTCGACGGTTTACCATTCGGTCTACTGGGTCGGGTATGTAATTTCCAGCGGCTACGATGAGAGGGTTCTCATGTCGTGCCGCCTTCTCAAAATGGCGCAGCGATGCCGACTGTAGATACTTACTAAGAGAGTCGAGCTCCAGGTCATCGTGGAGATCCACATTCCTAAGGAACCATGGCGCTCCGACGGCTATCCTGCAGAATCGTGATTGAATAACCTGAAGGGATTTCAAGTG
>NW_021011581.1:104031-126036 GCF_003987935.1 Bombyx mandarina
TTCGTATACGGCAGCGGCTTTTTCCACGCCGAGACCGTGGGAACTGCAGCCGGCACGAAGGCGGGTTTCGGCACTGAAGGTGCCGAAGTCTTTGGGCCGACGGTTCGCGGAGCTGGGTGGGTTGGACGTGTTCGCGGAGCCCTGGGACATCCACGGTAGTTCGCGGGGTGCCCTTGCTTAAGGCATAGGACACAGCTGGGAGGTTCGGTCGCGGTTTCCCTATCTCTAACGCAATCTAACGTAGCGTGATCGCCGAGGCATTTCACGCAGCGGGGGCGCGCGTGGCAATTACGCGCCGAGTGGCCATAGAGTTGGCACCTGTAGCACTGCCCGGGAGTGCCACGCTTATGGGGGGCTTCGATCGAGATCCCGGATAGGCCGCAAATTGTCGTGAGACATGCGATCTTCTTTTTGGCCTCCGGGGTGGGTTCTAACGCCACGAGTAACATATTATAGGGCTGTTTGCCCCGCCCGCTGTGCATCCGGTGCACACTAACTATCGGGAGGGCCTGAGCGGTCAGATCCTCCTTAATGTAGTCGACGTCAAGAACAAATGTTTGACAATAAATAGTATGCATGCATGTGTGCGTCAAAAACATGGTATGTAGTGTGTGTAATGTTTTCTTTATTGATTTAATGTATCTTTTATGAATCATTTAAAAAAAAATTTGCATTGTGCACTACTTCTCTATATTCTCTATAAATGTGGAAAATTTCATACTCCTCCGTCCGCGAAATTTTCGTAAAAAGGGATACAAAGTTTTTGCTTCACGTATTAATATATAGATTATTTTCGACGTTTCAAATAATTTAAAGCTTTTGTGGTCGTGTACGACCGGTATGCGATGACATTTGAATATCGTGCAAACTACCGTCTGTTTTTGTCTATAAATATTTCTAGACTTTTCTGCAGCTAGTCATTAAGCTCTGAGCAACGCTGCCAACCATTTTAAGAACCAAACAAAATAATCGAATCATTATTGATATAGTTTCTAGCTGATTTCAGTCATGACGACCAGTAAAAGTCCGCAGGGCAAAGATCAGGTACGAATTTAAATTAAAAGTAGGTATAAATATAATCTTTACTATGCCCACAAAATTTATAAATATGATTACACAGCATGTTATTTAGTTGTAAGTATAGAAGACAGTTGTATGTATAATAGATACTAGATGATGACCGAGCCTAGCTCGGTTTTTTTTTTTTGATAACGCCATCTTGTTGTGTCTTTAAAGCGGTTGGTTGCCCTCAATTAAGAAAAATAGTATTATTCGCCAATAGATGTCGGGAAGATTTGATTATTGAAAACACGAATAAATTCTTCTTGTTCTTCTTGTTCACTGTCTACTTATATGTGATTTTGATTGTGGAAACATATTTGGTTATTGTTTTAGCTATTTTTTTTTTTAAATATTGTATGTTTTGTATTGTACTGTTTGTTTCCCAAATAAATAAATAAATAAAAAACAACATTTTCTGAAAATAAATCGTAGCTAGATCGATTTATCGCCCCCGAAATCCCCTGTATAATAAATTTTATGAAAATCTTTGGAGCCGTTTCCGAGATTCAGATTATATATATACAAGAATTGCTCGTTTAAAGGTATAAGATATGTTCAAGAACGCTATAGGTATTGTAAGACATGTTTGCAAAACTTTGTGCCGAGGACTTCTTACATCTTTACCCGAATTTATAATACGAGGGAGGATCTCGCGTTATCGCATCCATATTCGGTATTGAACGGTGAAAGCGAATATTCAACACGTACCTACGTGATGTATAATCGAATTCGGCTTATTTTGTGTAACGCCCCCTCAAGCGTTTTCGGCACTAAAATCTTTCAGAGCTAATAAAATATAAACATATGTAACGTCTATCGTTTGTTATAGTGAAATATATAAAATATATTCTTGTTATTCTTGGAAGATACTATCATTTATATTTATTCGTGAATAAACATTTTCATTCGTAATAAGTCATATTCGATTACTTCACACGTTTTGAATATCGTGTTCGCCCCGTTGAGTTATGTCTGAAAACGTGTGGGAAATCGATATCAATACTTTGCAAGATGACTATTTGTGTATTCTCAGCGGAAGTAAGATGAGCGACGATTTTCTTAAATATATATATTTTTTAATTATTAAGGTTACGTTTAAGTTAAGTGGTTACCGGAGCCCATTGACATCTACAACGTTAATGCGCCACCCATCTTGAGGTATAAGTTCTAAGGTCTCAGTATAGTTACAACGGCTGCCCCACTCTTCAAGCCGAAACGAATGGAATTGAATTCTAATTATTTCTCACGTTAAAATCCGAATGTTAGAACGGTTTTGTTAGCTTGTGCTGTGTAAACACAAGCACGTTATTTTTGAGGTAATAAATAGATAAATAAATAATTAAACCCTTTTTATTTCCAGCCACCTCACAAAAAGATTGTTCTTAAAAATTACAAATATTAAATTTGTTCTGTTATTGGAACCCCACTCCGAGTATAGGCCTCCTCCAGCTTTTCGAACTAACAAGAGCAAAACTCGTTAGCCTAAGCAACAATCTAGGCGGGCTTCGGATAGCCTGCCGACCGAGAGGGCTGGTGGTCGTGGCGCCGACGACCGCCAGTCCGGCGTCCCGAAGGGGAGGGTGATGGGAGAGATGTGGTCCGCACTAAACGCTTCACTTTTCCCCTTTTGCTTTTTCATAAGTTCTGTCTCATGCGAGGTTTGGATGCTGGTTGTTGAGCGACAGGAAGTTTTAGTCGGTTCAACTCCGACATGCCCCGGCCTCCATCCCCAGTGGAGGGCGGAAGTCCGGTGATTTCCTCCTGACAAAAAAAAAGGCTAAACAACAAACTGTGTAGCAAATATCGTGTCCTTACCGTGAATACAGTAAGCCCGCATGAGCCTGATGCTCTTAATTAATGTAAATAGACATCTCCGTTTAATTCACATCACCTGTTACATTTCGAAACTTTATTTATTTTCAGGAAACGGTTGTACGTTGCGACTTGAAGGGTGTAGACGTATTTTGTAATGTCTATCAGATCGATTCATCATTTGTCTCCTGGCAAACTATGATCCTGCGTTTACAACGTACACACCATAAAATCATTTATTTTTTATTTATTTTTTATTGCCCTTGTAGACAGACAAGCATACGGCCCACCTGATGGTGAGTGGTTACCGTCGCCCATGGACTTCAGCAATGCCAGGGGCAGAGTCAAGCCGCTGCCTACCGCTTAATACTCTCCACAAGCCTCGTTTGAAGAAGGACATGTCGTAGCGCTCGGGAAACACCGTGGAGGGAAGCTCATTCCATAGCCGGATGGTACGTGGCAAAAGACCTCTGGAAACGCACTGTGGATGACCGCAGTGGATACAGGTAGTATGGATGAACTCTACTCCGGTGGCGGGCGGTGCGATGGTAAAAACGAGATGCGGGTATCATCTCGAACAATTCCTCAGAGCACTTCTTCACACACTCTTTCAATTGTGAAACTCTAATTTAAGGGCGCCGCAATTTGACTAGAACGCTAAACTACTCAAAATTAGATTTTGTATCAATGACCGTAAAGACTCATGTTCTAGCAGCAACACTTAGAAATAAAAGGCATAAAGAATTTTAGAGCAACAATGACTTCGTGTTATATCGTAACTAAATAACAAATATTATGCACATAAATTTACTAATAGATAGCATTGCTTTTCATGGTGAAGGAATAGCACCGTGTAATAAAAATCAAACCAGCAAAATTAAAATTTGCGTAATTACTGGTGGTAAGAGGTTTTGTGTATCCGCACGGGAAGATACCACCACCCCGCCTATTTCTGCCGTGAAGCAGTAATGCGTTTCGGCTTGAAGGGTGGCGTAGCCGTTGTAACTATACTGAGACCTTAGAACTTATATCTCAAGGTGGGTGGCGCATTTACATTGTAGATGTCTATGGGCTCCAGTCGTGACCACTTAACACCAGATGGGCTGTGAGCTCGCCCACCCATCTAAACAATAAAAAAAATGTTATGTTGAACAAACAATCATTTTAATGACTTAAATAGGGAAAGGAAAACATAATTAGTAAAGATTTTCGTAAATTGAGGACTCATATATTTTAATATCAACATTAATTTCATTTGTGAAATTGGATTAGGTTGCGGTTTGTGGCCCAGTTAAAACTTGTTTAGTATGTTTTAAGTGTGAATTCTGCTTAGACTTAAGATTGCGGCTTAAGTTAAGCTTGCAGCTTTACTTATATTATTCACACTTTGATTTCAAACAATGTAAATAATGTACCATTCTGTTAAAAGATTTATTACTGGTGGTAGGACCTCTTGTGAGTCCGCACGGGTAGGTACCACCACCCCACCTATTTCTGCCGTGAAGCAGTAATGCGTTTTGGTTTGAAGGGTGGGGCAGCCGTTGTAACTATACTGAGACCTTAGAACTTATATCTCAAGGTGTGTGGCGCATTTACGTTGTAGATGTCTATGGGTTCCAGTAACCACATAACACTAGGTGGGCTGTGAGCTCGTCCACATAGCCAGGCAACAAACAAAAAAAAAGTTAATTTAACTAGGTGCGTACATAAATACTTTTTGAGATAAATTTCAAAGCTACATCTTGTTAGCATTCCATGACAATTTTTAGTTCTAAGGCGAGTGGAATTTATTTTTTACATGAATTTGTAAAAAAAAAATTTTTATTCAACGATTGTTTTAATTCTTTATTTACATTTCATTACAAATACAAATAATATAATTTGACGCGTCTGTACGTTTCACTGTTACGCTTTTACTTTCAAATCATTGAAGCGATTCGGATATAATTCGGTATGGAAATAGTTTGAAGCCTGGGAAAGAATTTCCCACTTAGGAGAACGGGGCATCGTCCATGGATTTTTAAGTTTACACAGGCGTTACTGCGGATATAAAGCTAGTTCTATAATAAAATTACAATTGATTTGGTAGAAAATCATAGTTACTATTGTATTTTTAAATTAAATTAAAAAAAAACCTCAAGTAGTTGTTAAGCTTTCTATTTAACCAAAAAGTCGTGCTTTATAAAGAAAAATAGAAAATAAAAAGATTGAAAATTTCTAATTTAATAAATTTGTATAAATATGATATAATGTACTAATTGAATGATTTATTTCTTAATATTGTACAGACAACGCAATTAAGTCTTTTATTATTGCTTAACAGCTTTTAGAATATTCCATATCATATGTATGTTATAATTTTTTTTTTGCTTAGTTGGGTGGACGAGCCTCACAGCCCACCTGGTGTTAAGTGGTTACTGGAGCCCATAGACATCTACAATGTAAATGCGCCACCCACCTTGTAAATGCGCCACCCAATACCAAAAAATGTAAAAAATAAAATAATATGATATTATATTTCATAACAAAAGAACTTAACTGATGACTCAACTTATATATTTGTCAGGTAAGAAGCGGAATTTTGTGATCTCAACCTGTGTGTACGACGGTATACGAAACATAAGGCACAATGTAAATGATGATTATCCAGAGCTGCATGTGCATTTATTGTCTAGAATTGAGTCGTTGAGTCATAGTTAACTTATCTTGTAGATGCGTCAAACGCGAGGCAGAAAGATTAAATAAACCTTTAAGTGTTTTAGACCTTTGATGATTTCATTTTTTGGTAAAAGTAAGCTGTATAAAATCACTGGTTATACAGAGACCATTATTGCTTACAAGCAAAAACTAGTTTCATCGTAATCCAGACTGTTTCTTGGTATAAAGATTCAAATGTATTTCATTCGAGGCTCAACTCCATACTTATACTTTTAGTAATATTAATATTATTATACACTTTCCGCGTAGCCATGAATCCTTATTTACTTTATTATTCAAAGCTAATGTCATATGTTTTTATAAGCTATCTTACAGAGGCCGTGCAAATGTTGATGATGAATAATTGGCGTTCAATCGTCTAGTATTGTTGGGCGCCTAATTATTGCCATAATCAGCGGCACCAATCCTTATCCTAATACCAATCCTTAAACTGATTTAAAAAATAGGTATGTTGGTTATATATGTTTACCAGTTTTTAATCGACGGTTAAGCAAAGGGAACGTGTTAAATTAAAATATATCGTAAGTAATGATCAGATTTTTTATTTATTTTATTAAACAACAATCAAAACATTTTGGAATGTAAACATAGAATTCGGTCATGAATCTTTATAACTTTTTTAAAAATCAGTGCGTAATAAGGCCAACGAAGCCTGGTGTATTGTATTGGTTGAGAGTCATGAAGAAATAGGGCTTGTTGAAGATGAAGTCTGGCTCGGCAACCACGCTTTCAGCTTCTGTTTTCAAATGAATAAATCGTATTTAAATCATAAAATTTTTAAACTTACAAGCTTTCCAACCAAAAGTCGATTATATACATATGTACATACATATATGAGTCGACTATTATCAAAGCCGGCAATCTGACTTTTGGCCAATGATTGGTAAATCAGAAAAACGAATTATTGACTTTGTATTCCATTGGCAGTCACAAAACTCTTCGGAACGACATCTTAGATAAATAACAGGTTAACTATTAACCTTTATTTAATGCAGGTTTTGAACCGTATTCTTTGAAGGAGACGATTATATTCAACTCAATCTGTATTGACATATCAATAAATTTTTTTTGTCCAAATGCACAGATTGCCACCTTTGATAGTAGACGACTCATATATGTATCACACAGGGCACCGACTATGCAGCACTGTTTGTGCTGTTTCTATACATAGCATATGAATATATGTATGTATACATTATAATGTATGAAATATGCGGGCTAGACCGATTCTTTTTTCTTACTTTTTTATTTAATAATTCAATGATGGGTAAACTGAAACAGCAGATGGTGAAAGAGTTACTAGAGCTCATACACTATATTATCTGAATCCCGTCATCCACCTTGAGACATGAGGTCGATGTCTCAACCGTATTGTGTAAGGACTAACCGGAACAAATGACTGGCTCGCAGCAGAAACAGACAACGTCATGTAACATACCAACATGGTGGGAGTCCTTCACGAAATTCCTTCCAGTAAGTAAATACCTTGATAGATTAGTATCCATCTCTGCCTGATACCGAATATACCGAAGTTCTTCCTTTATGCTCTGACGACTTTGTATGGCCATTCGAGAGGCTGTATGATTGTGAATTCACTTACGCTCTTCTGTGGGCTGTTCGAACTCAATACGCGTATGGCTCAACATGTAGGATATATATCCTGATTTATTGTCATAGACCGTATCGAAGCCGTCGAAGTTTTTCTCAAAAAGCTCTGTCAAGAGTCCGGCCTGCAAATTTACGGTTAGTACAAATTACGAAATAAAGTAGAAATGTTTGTGCTTTTGATTTAAAAAAACAGTGTGCTTACATTAACCACATTCGGTGAGCCATGGGCTCTAATTCACAGATGAGCATAACGTAGTATTTCAGACTGTGTAGCTCTAATTCAGTTGTTAATATCAAGGTATATCTGTGATTAGTGCGTGTGAGCATTTGCCGAAGTTCATTTGCCCCTCAACGCCGCATGCGCCGGACGTGTGCATGTGGGTATTTTTTATTTATTCCATAGACATGTAATTGAATTGATGTTAAATAGTTTCCGTGATCTATTGAGACCCCAATGTGAATAACGCCACCCACCTGACAGACATAATACGGTCTAGGTCTCAATTTGTATAGTATAGCCGCAGTTTCACCATTGAAATAACCTAGCGATATTGTGTAAATAAATCTTTTTTGTCAAAATTATATATAAGTAAATAACTTTTACAGACCCTTTTAACTTCAGGTACATAATCACGTGAATTTCTCAATGTCAATTCGATCGGAACTGCGAGCTTCAAGTATTTAGACTCGGTTTGAGTCAAGATATACGGCAGCGTCGCGGGATCGCGGAATTTCTTAAATGCGACGCTAAGATCCTCGTTGTCATTTAATGCAGTCCCCAAGACGACGGAATTACCACCTCTCAAATAAAACTGGAAGATCTGGTAAATGAAAAGAGAGAAAAAGAGAGTACAATTCGACGAATTAAAACATACAATTTGTGAAATGTAAATTATACATGAACTTAATTTAAACAGATCAGTATGTACCTTGATGCCAAGATTTTCGATTTCCGCGTATTTTCCCGCACCCTCCGAGTACCATGCTTGTTTATTACTTTGTGTTCCGTCTAGTGCTGTGAATGAAATGTCGATCTGTTTGTACGGGCGGTATGAGTCACTAGCTTGGCCCCATGGTAACTATAAAGGAACAGAACTTTATCGAAGTGGTATTGGCATTGGCATTGAAAATTGTGGATACTCAATGTTTATTTTCTATAACACAACGTAAACTAAGATTAATACTCATCGTATATACCTAGGCGGCACTGAAAATTTCGGGAATTAACGAAGTGACACAACATTACTATTTAAAAATGTATTTATTACTTTTCGAAGTATTCTCCGCGAAATTTGACATATTTTTCCATACGATAGAACCAATCATTGAAGCAACCATTCCATTCGGAAGTTGGGGTCTCCAAAATGGCCGTTTTGTAGGCGTCCACAGCTTCTTCAGGTGATGAAAATCTCTGTCCACGCAATTTATTCTTTAATTTAGGGAAAGTATAGAAATCATTAGGGCTTAGGTCGGGGCTGTACGGCGGATGGTCTAATAATTCTATGTTTTCTTGCTCTAAAAACTCTTTTGTTCTGTGCGCGGTGTGAGAACTCGCATTGTCGTGATGGAGGATGATGCGGCGGTTGCAGTTCTCTTTACGGAGTTCAGAAACGACCTGTGGCAAACAAATGCTAGCATACCATTCTGCATTAACCGTTCTTTGTCCCTCAAGAGGAATAGTCGTAACATGGCCGGTTTTGGAGACAAACGTGGCCACCATTTTTTTTGCAACACTCCGTGAACGAACAATTTTTGTTGGCTTTAACTCATTTTCGAACACCCAAACTCGTGACTGGTTTTTTGTTTCGGGTTCGTACGCGTATATCCAGGATTCGTCACCTGATACAATGTTGTATACAGCATTTGAGGATCCTGCGTGGAATCTTTCGAGAGTTCTGACGCACCAAGTAACGCGAGCCGCTTTTTGCTCTTCACAGAGCGAATGCGGTATCCATCGGGAAAACAACTTTTTTACACCTAATTGTTCATGCAAGATTATTTGTATTTGACTCATGCCAATGTCTAAAGTTGCCTGAATTTCGCGGTATGTCACATGTCGATCTTCCTCAATCAGCTTACGCACAGCATCAACGTTTTCTTGGGTGACTGCAGTTTTTGGACGACCTTGACGGGGATCATCACTGAGCTTGACACGTCCACGTTGAAACTCAGCAAACCAGCGATAAATTGTGGTTTTGGATGGGGCTTCATCACCAAATGCAGAAATCATCCGGTCAACACACTGTTTTTGTGTTAAACCACTTCGAAAGTCATAATAAATCATCGCTCTTGAATTTTCTCGAGTCAATTCCATTTTCTCAACGACTAAACAAGTTTGACAAAACCTCGTGACAAGACCGAGAATCTTTTTTTAAATAAATAAATGGTATTCGATTTTTAAAACCAAGGAGTTTTCAATTAAAAAGATTTTAATATGACAGGAACAGTGGAAATATTCCATTCCCAATACTTTTAGTGCAGCCCTCGTAATATATGTATTATATGTCAATTGGTACTACTATACTAAGGTGAGTACGATTAAAAGACTAAGATTCTATATTTGTAAACTATTGCATAGCTTTTATCGCGGGCTTTGGGCGCAGCGACCGAATCAAGAAATTCCGTAACGAAAATAAAACCTAAGACTCCCCTCTCCGCCTACCATATAGCTCGCGCTCAACCCCTTGTGATTAAGCGCGCTTGTGAATAAGCGCGCGGCTTATTCGCGCTTGTATAATAGTGTTTGTGAATAAGCGCGCGGCGTGATGTCGCACTGCATGCTCATCATGAAAAGTCTGCCCATCTCTCTCTCGCGCGATCTAGCTTATGAGTGTGAAGGGGAGAGTTAATGTTTTGCTTTTGTTAATGTTTATAAATATAGCGTGGTCTGATTTTGTTATTGTTTTAATTATAATTGCATAAGTTGATAAAAAACGCTATGCAATAAATAACTTTACCGCGGCAGTCCCCGAGTACCACACATGTTTTTGATCAAAGAGATGATAGTTTACGGTAATGATAGTGATCCAGGCTTCTGTTTATAGAGAGGTGAATGAAGAAAAGTGAAAGGTGTTGCCTGTTAAGAAATTCCTTGATATATTTTACATGTTCTAAATAAAATACTTTATGGTTTTTTTAATCGAAACGAACGAAATTAATTATGAAACGACTCACATAAGTGTTAGTGTAAGCTGTGAAAATTATACCGGTGTCCTTATCGATGTCACCGTCTTTCAGAGCAATTTCTATGTCGTTTCCACTGTCGCTTTGTAGCTGCAAATTTTCGAACACATAATTTACTAAAAAATTAATAAGATATTAAGTCAAAGCTTCCAAAAAACCATGGCCTTTACGTTTGTGCCGAAGTGAATTGACTTAAGTTCAATAAGTTAAGACTAAAAATATTACAAGCCTCGACGTGAAATATATTGGCATTTATCTCAATTTCTGATGACAACACAAAGCAAAAGAAAACGCTTACCGAATTCTTGATAGTTGTGACAGCATCATTACAATAGTCAATATTTTTAACGGTTCCATTGAAAACTTTAGCGAAATTCTGTATGAAGGTTTCAGAGAAAGGAGAATCGATATCAGTGAACGCGTTCAATATCAGAGTCGATTGGAAAATCTCGTTCTTTGTATTTGTATTTTCGTAGACAATCTGGTTGACGCTTACAACCTGTAATGATTAAACGAAGACGAAATAAAACACTATTTCATTCATACACATTAATGTATAACATGAAAAAAGTATATCAAAGCCAAAAAAGTACGTGAAAAGTGAAATTCATTACAAGCGCATGTCGTGAACATAAATTTGAAGATAATACTTACCTCATCTTCCGATCGCAAATTAAGGTTATTGTACAGTTCCGCTGTAGTATCCTCTTTGCTGTTTAAGGAGAGTTCACTCAACATGAACAATAGTGGAACCGCTGTGCAGACCTGATTCCTTTCGGGTTCATATTGGAACCATTGCTACAAAAAATTTCAATTTGATGAAATAGTTCACAATTACCGATAGAAGAAATAGCTATTAGTTTGCATAGATTGGGATTGCTATTAAGATATTAATAAAAAAATGTTGTGTGAATAAATCTCGACGGGGGATCCGGGAAGACTGCGAGTAGGCTGTATATTGGACCACGTGCGTCTCCACGTCGCGGTGCCTCCGTTGCCATAGCACCGGGCACGGCTTCGCTAGGTGCGCCAGCTCGGTTAACCGCAGCGGTCTGTGTTTTCGCTGGGACCAGCCGCGCCATAAAGCGGCGTCAAGAAGTGCCAGGAGGGTCTCCTGGAGATGCTGGATGAGGATCCGTAGGGGCGACCCTATCATATGGTGCGCAATAAAATGCGCCCATGGGTCCTCCCAATCATGGAGCGTTCCTACAGGAGTGGGACGGATTTGTCGCTCCCGCTATTGGCGCGCAGCCGGAATACATCGGCGACGCTCCTGTTGAGGTGCCCCACATAACGGGGGTAGAGCTCTATGTGGCCGTGCGCAAAATGTGCGCTAAGAACACTGCGCCCTGCCTGGACGGCATCCGTGGCCGAGTTTGGGCCTTGGCTCTTGGTGCCCTAACGGACCGACTCTTTACTCCTGCCTTGAGTCGGAACGGTTTCCTTTATCGTGGAGGACGGGCAGACTCGTGCTGTTGAGAAAGAACGCGCCCGTACCGTCTCATCGTGTTGCTGAATGAGGTGGGCAAGCTGCTGGGACCCGATCTGTCGGCGGAGCAGTATGGCTTCCGAGAGGGCCGCTCAACGGTAGACGCGATCCTTTGCGTTTGGGCCCTCTCAGAAGAGGCCATCTCCGGGGGTGGGGTGGCCTTGGCGATGCCGCTAGATATCGACAATGCGCTTAACACCCTGCCCTGGTCCGTGATTGAGGGGGCGCTGGAAAGACACGGAGTGCCTCCCTACCTTCACCAGCTGGTGGGTTCCTACTTGGAGGACAGATCGGTCATGTGTACCAGACATGGTGGGGTCTTGTACCGAGGGGGCTTTGCTGAGCCTGCTCGTCTTGCCACCGTTGGGGTGGCGCATGTCGTCGGAAAAATTTGGAGATTGGACCTCGACGTGGCACTCAGTAATTCCGAGGCCATATGGTTCCACAGTCACCGGAGAGTGCCACGTGTCGATGCCCATATCGTGGTTGGGGGCGTTCGTATCGAGATTGGGGTGCAGTTGAAGTACCTCGGCCGGCCTCATTCTGGACAGTCGTTGGGCCTTCTGTGCTCACTTTCAGAACCTGGTCCCTCGTTTGTTGAGGGTGGCCGACGCGTTAAGCCGGCTTCTTCCCAACATCGGGGAGCCTGACCAAGTGACGCGCCGTCTCTATATGCGATTTCGTGTGTGGTTCATTGGTTCCGTATCAATAACCTATTATCGAATAGTAAGAAAACTAAATGTATTAAATTTACTTTAAAATGTATTAAACCATCTTTAAATGTGAGACAAGTGGATAGTGATGTAATTGTTTCTGAGGAACCATTGGAGCTTGTTGAGTCAACCGTTTTTCTTGGTATAACAGTGGACTCCAAACTGCAGTGGGGACCTCATATTCATAAATTGGCGAGTAAGCTCAGCTCTGCAGCATACGCAGTAAAAAAAATTAGAATGTTAACAAACGCGGACACGGCTCGTTTAGTTTACTTTAGTTACTTCCACAGTGTCATGTCCTATGGCATTTTGCTATGGGGCAATGCGGCCGATGTAGAAATGATATTTATTCTGCAGAAAAGAGCTATACGTGCTATTTATAACATGCACTCAAGGGAATCCCTGAGGGAGAAATTTAAAGAAATTAAAGTTCTCACTATGCCATCCCAGTACATTTTTGAAAATTTGATGTATGTTCGTAAACATATTGAGGAGTTTCCTAAAAAGTCGGACATACATAATAGAAATACTAGGAACAAACACAAGCTTGTTGTGCCGATGAGTAGGTTACATAAGGTGTGTAAGGGTTACATAAGGTTACATACCAGGTGATCCATGAACCTACCACCTACGCTTTAAAAAATAATCTAAATAGCAGGCAGCGCTATGCTATGTACTAGCATACAACGAGACAAGAACAAAATTACCAATTCGGTATCTGACACGGAGATCGTGGTACAGAAATCACATTCAACAACCAATATAGTAATTAAAAAAAAAAACAGCTTTAAAATTTAAAAAAATTTAAAAACACTTACGTCGATACCTATTCCACATAGGCCAGTGTTAGCATCATAAAATCTAAGCCGAGCATCAGTGTAGCTCTGGGTGCATAGAGTGGAAGCGAACAAGTTGGCTGCGACAGCCACGGCCAAGCTTAGAGCCAACATGATCACGAACAATCTGTTGCAACAACTAATGTTGGCTAACTGATTCCGAGTTCTTATATACGATCCAATAATAGAGGCCAAGTTCAATTTATCACCTGATAAAATAGAGAATAAATATACTTTTTTTAAAGTACATACTGCAACTATTTACTGCTTATGTAAATATCAATTTTGTTTTTTTTATATTTGCAAATGATATATTAATTTTAATTTTTTCATAGTTTTCAGCACAAATTTATTCTTATTATAATTCATCTTTTCTTTATTAAATTATTTTACCAAGATTATTAACCATTTAATTATATAGCTCTATGTTATTACATTTTCATTTCAGTATCATTATTATATCATTCAAAGCCTGTTCTATAGATACTTCTCTGAGATGAAGTAAAATATACATGACCTAAGTTACGCCATGTTAGATTTGCCTTCAAAATTGCCCTTTAGAAAGCAGAAAGTGAAAGTCATTTTTTTTCTATGAATGTGTGAAAACATATTACACCCATAGATGGTATCGATGCACCTTTGCCAGCGCAGTGGCAATTTTTCAATAATCTTCTTGATGCAGTCAGATGTACGAGAGGCAATAAACTCTTCAAAAGCATTTTGTGCTGGTCCTCAAGTATTAAATTGTTGCCCTATCAAGTGGTCCAAGTTTTGGAAAAAATAGAAGTCTATCGCCGCAAGGTCTGGTGATTACGACAGATGACGCAAAACTTTAAACTCTAGCTCTTGTAGCTTAGAGACCATCTGTTGTGTCATATGAGGTTGAGTGTTGTCGTGCAGGATCAGCGATGACAAGCGCTTAATCAAGGCTGGCCAGAAATTATAGAGATTCTTGATCATTATGTCCTCAGTAGCTCACAGTAAATATCCACAGTAATGCCGGTGCCATTTGTGGTATCCACAATACATTGTGACTGCTGTCGAATCTTAGTTCTCGAATATCATTCAGTCAAAGTTCAACGAATCCAGCAATCCAGGAGCACGCAAGTTTTGTCAAAGTGAGAGGCATGCATGAACAATTATTAACCCTTTGCACTCGAGAGGTAAGTCGCTCATCACATGATTTAATTACAAACGACAAAAAGATCAATAAAAACGAATATCGAAAACATAAACAAGATGTCAAACAAGATAAAGTAACAAATAGTTTACACAGCCCGTCGAATTTCCGCACGTAAGTGGTAAGCGAGAAAAATCTCTCGAGTCCCTCCTTGCATCGTATTCCTCACTGCTGAAGGTCGTGACCACTCTTATGTATCACCTTCGCACACAAGATCTTTCTACATTTATTCTTGTCTCTGGCGGTGTGGAGGGCGTTGTGAAATGTCGAATCAAGAGCGATGTGGATCTGGTGGACAACGTATTGGGCTGCGCGCCCGATGGCTTTTCCCATCCACCTTACCAGTCACGATGAGCATCTCGAGATTCCTACCATTCTTCCGTGCAATGTGACCGAAATATTCAAGAACTCTGCGAAGACACTCCGATGATTTTGAGTTCTTGCAAAATTGATAGTTAGTAAAATGCTGTCCACGGGATACGGAGCATCTTTCTCCAGCACCGCATCTCAAAGGCGTCAATGCGTTTGTGGTCTGCAGATTTCAGTGACCAAGCCTCAACGCCATATGAATAATCGAGAAGACCAGAGGCCGTACTAGTTTGTTTTTGGTATTTACGGAAATGTTGCGATCTCTCCAGATTTTTCCGAGCTGAGTCAAGGCACTCTTGGCCATACCAATTCTCCGGTGCACTTTTTCTCGCACAAACCATTGTCACTGATGTTGAAACCCAGGTAGTTAAAGCAAAGTTAAGGCATTAGACGCCTTCAGCTCTAACACTAGGAGCAGGCTTAGGGACCCCGGTAACCGTACTCGTTGAACTCGACAAAGAATTCGTCGTGCAATCTAACCCATGAATCAGCTCGCTGAGTTTCTCGACGGATCTTCTCAGCGGGTCGCGATTCCGATTCGGTAGTAGATACATTCGCGAAGCAGCTGCTCTTTAGTTGTTAGGTCTCCTTCGGAGGCGCTCGGGTAGCTGTTAGCAAATCTCACCCCTCCTGGCTGAGCCTTTGCTCGTCCACCTGTCCTGGTGAATCTGGAAAGGCCTCCGGGCCACCAGTAATCCTTCAATCTTAAAAAAAAAGATTCACCTGCTTTTGAATAAGTATAATAATTCGACCCGTAAAATGAACATCCTCACACACCATACACAAAGTTGGTTTCTAAATTACTACAGTACTAAAAAAATAGTATTACACGATTAAATGCGATTTAAATACTTGACGATTTTGTAAAAAAAAAGGTATAATATTTGTATTAAGCCTTGCAACTTGCATTAGAATTAAGACTTACTACCTGACCCGGCAAACGTTGTCTTACCATATATAAGATTTCTAGAGAATTTCTAGTGTAGAAAAAAAAATACTAACTTATTGGAACTGTATAAGGATGTGGAATATGAATGAAAAAAGCCTGGAGCGCTGTGAGCGATGAGGGAATGTTGTTTAAAAATAATAAAACACAAAACATTAAAAAAAAAATTTTTATCAAAAAAGTTAAAAAAATTATAATTTTTTTTTGGTGTGAACACCCCTTATCACTTAAAGATTAGAAAAATAGATAGTAGCCGATTCTCAAGCTTACTGAATATGCATAAAAAATTTAATGAGAATCGGTCGAGCCGTTTCGGAGGAGTATGGGAACGAACATTGTGACACGAGAATTTTATATATTAGATTATCAATTACTATTATTAATGTTTTTAATATGCTGAAAACGGGATACGAATTGGTTGACACTGAAATAGTTAGACAATTTTTTCTTATAACTTAAACATAATTTCGATTCCGTTTGACTGTGAAACTAGGCTTTCGATTTTTTTTCTTTCAAACGTTATAAAAAGTGTACTTAATTTTGAGCTGATTCAACAGAAGACAGTGCTTGCATTATAAAATTTATGAAAAACTTCATCGCAATTGTCGGTACATAAAGTGGAATCGAACAAATTTACTCCAATGACCAAGACGAAAGGCAGAAGTAAAGTGCTAACGATGAATCTGGAACTTAAAAATATATTAACTGTCTGCCTATACATTCTGACCATTCGAGGAAAAAACCTAGATCAATTATTGACACCTGTTAAAACAGGAAAAGATAGGCGGAAGTAATCAATTAAAAACACAAAAAGAATTTAACTCTATTGGCCAGACAATTTAAGCAAACAAGCTGCGTCACATTAGCATTATTGAATGTCGCCCGATGCATTGTATTTCTGAGACTGTTTCATTCGACACACTTAATGCTTTATCACGGTACGGAGTGGCAATACTGGAAATACGAATACTTTCCAAATATTTCCTACTATCTTTTTTGAGTAAGTCAACGAGTAATCAACTCGTTTATTCCAATAAAAAATCATATTTTATGTAGTCGGTTCAAGCTCCTAATTAGAACGTGACAAGTGGCGGGTAGTGATGTCACGGGTACCAAAGGCTTTTTCATCGATTGAGCGGTGTTTCTTTTTACCAAAAAATATTAATTCCAGAGTAGATTCTTAATTCGTCTTCATAAGTCAACGTGGCCTAAAGCATAAGATGTCCGATGCATATCTTGTCCGTATCTTGCGAAGCACCGTTTTTTTTTTATTGCCCGTGTGGGCAGACGTGCATATGGGCCACCTGATGGTGGGGCGTGGGACTTCAGCAGTGCCAGGGGCAGAGCCGAGCCGCTGCCTACCGAGCAAATCTCCCAGGCACCGTTCGAATCTTCCAGGCAAACATCAATTTTTCTAATGAAAGACGTACTTAACATAATATGATCATGATTGACTTCCACGGTGAAGGGAGTACATCGCGATATAAAAAACAAATCCGCAAAATTACAATTTGCGTTGTTACTGGTGGTAGGACGTGTTGTGAGTCCGCGTGGGTTGGTACGACCTACCTGTTTCTGCCGTGAAGCAGTAATGCATTTCGGTTTGAAGGGTGGAGCAGCCATTGTACTGTAAAAATGGAGACCTAAGAACTCATATCTCAAGGTAGGTGGTGGCATTTACTTTGTAGATGTCTATTGGCTCCGGTAGCCACTTAACACTAGGTGGGCCGTGAGCTCGTCCACCCACCTAAGTGATAAAAAAACAACTTCTAAAAAAAATTGAGAGTCTTTTATGATTATGTACCATTTAATTTTTAAGCTATTGCATAGCTTTTATCGCGAGCCTTGAGTGCGGCTTGAGAGCGGAATCATGAAATTCCGTCACGAAAAAATCCTTACACCCCTCACTCCGCCTACCATGTAGCTCGCGCTCAACACATTCACACGTTGCGCTTGTCTAGTGTTTGTGAATAAGCGCGTGGCGTGACGTCACACTGCATGCGCATCATGAAAAGTCTGCCAATCTCTCTCTCGCGCGGTCTAACTTATGAGTGTGAAGGGGACAGTTAAGGTTTTGCTTTTATTAATGTTTAATATAGCGTGGTCTTGTTTTATTATTGTTTTAATATTAAATTATCATTGTCTAATTATAACTGCATAAGTTGATAAAAAATGCAATAGCTTTACCGCGGCAGTTCCCGGGTGCCACATGTTTTTTTTAATTGTTTTGCCTGTTTATTTTATTTAGGTAACGCCCACGCTAACACGATCATGGAGAATGTATCAATTGAATCATTCTATCATCTATTCATTGATTATATTATAGTTTTTTTTAAGTTTTTTCGTGATAGCTACGGACTTGTCCGAGAAAAATCGCACGCCTAATGTACGACAGAAAAATCCAGAAGTAATTAAAGATGGCATTTGTAAGTATTCTTAGGTGGAAAGGGGAGAAAATAAAACAAAATTGACGATCAAATCGTTTTATTATTTAAAATCGTAATAATATGTACATCTAACAACAAACTAAAACAACAATAGGATTTTAGATTTATAAGATTATTTTGTACCAGCGAAAAGTACTGCGGTGCTATTTCAAAGGGGAAACCCCACATGGACTTCCTCGCAGATTAGGAGGAAGAATCGCACACCCCCGATCACCCTCTTCGGCCAACTCATACCCTGGGCCAGGAGGGTCAAGTACCTAGGTGTTACCCTGGATGCATCGATGACATTCCGACCGCACATTAAAACAGCAACCGCGCCGCATTTATTCTCGGCCGACTTTATCCTATGATCTGTAAGTGGAGTAGAATGTCCCTTCGGAAGAAGGTGACACTTTACAAAACTTAATAAGGCCCGTTATGACTTACGCGAGTGTGGTGCTCACTCACGCGGCCCGAACACACATAGGCACCCTCTAAGCCCTACAATCCCGCTTTTGCAGGTTAGCCGTTTGAGCTCCATGGTGCGTGAGGAACGTTGACCTACCCGACCACCTGAGCTTCTAGTCGATCCAGAAATACATGACGTCAGCGTCGAAACGGTACTTCGATAAGGCTATGCGTCATGATAATCGTCTTATCGTTGCCACCGCTGACTACTCCCCGAATCCTGATACGCAGGAGCCAGTCACCGTCGACGCCCTAGATACGTCCTTACGGATCCATCAGACCCAATAGCCTTTGCATTAGATACCTTCAGCTCTAACACCAGGAGCAGGCTTACGTACCCCGGTAGCCGTACTCGTAGAACTCTACAAAGAGTTCGACGTGCAACCTGACCCATGCATTAGCCCGCTGAGGTTCTCGCCGGATGCTCTCAGCGGATGGCAATTTCGATCCGCTAGTAGACTCATTTGCGCAGCAACTGCTCTTGAGGTGATAGGTCTCCTTCGGATGCGCTCCAGCAGCTGTTAGCAAATTCCACCCTTTCTGGCTAAGCCTTTGCTCGTCCACCTGTCCTGGTGAAACTGGAAAGACCCCAGGGCCACCAGTAATCCTTAAATCAAAGAAAAATATTATTTTGTCTTAAGATTACAGCGATATATTCCTATTTATAGCTGTTAGTTCCTATTGTTCTGATAGTTGCGATCATCTATTCAGCGATTGTGTGTTTAATATAATGAACTTGAGCAAGGTCTGATTCTCCTATAGAGATGAGGCATTTTAAACTGATTCCTTGACTTCAATTAAAAGTTTTGTTAGCTTCTGACGGACGGCTTGCAAGTTTGAATTGTGAGGAAATAAAAAGGCTGCCACTAGATCTTTATTGTAGTGTTTTCAGGTATTTTGTCAGCCTGTAAATATATTAACCGATATAAGGATATAATATTAAATTTATAAGGGTTAATTAAAATACACTCTTGGTTTGAAACGAACATGATTAGATATCTTTGATTTAGATTTGATATGATGGCGGACTTAATTTCTAAGGCATCCTCTACCACCTAACCAAAGGCAGTGCAGGATAAATTACGGTATATTTATTGAAATAACTATGTATACACGTATTTTACGTAATGAACTATTAAATAAATATTAGCACATAATATGTCGATGATTCGATTCATCAAAAGATAAAATAAAAACTGGGAACAAATCACATCCGGTTATCCGGCCCCAAATCAGGATTCGCTGTGTTATGGGTACAAGAGACTGACACACATATACGTCTAAAAATATATACATATTATGTATGTATACACATATAGACAATAAGCACCGAGTAAAAGAGCAAGCAAACCTATTCATCATACGAAGGCTTGTTCGATGTGGGATCGAACTCACGACCCTCGTCGTAACAGTCAACGGCGCTAACTACTGTACTACTGAGTCAGCCGATAATACGTTTAGCCAAAAATTTATTTAGGTAACATTTATCACAAGCCGTGATGTTCAATGATAAACGATTTTCTCGTAGAGATATCCCAACATGAACTGATTAAGGAAAAGTCAATGGAAAGAGTAGTTTTAGTTAGTGTAGTTTTAAAAATAAATTTCAAAGCTACATTTTATTAACATTCCGTGAAAATGTTTAGTTCTAAGGCGAAATTCCAACATGAACTGATTAAGGAAAAGTTAATGGAAAGAGTAGTTTTAGTTAGTGTAGTTTTAGAAATAAATTTCAAAGCTACATTTTATTAACATTCCGTGAAAATGTTTAGTTCTAAGGGGACTCAAATTTAAATTTTGGGTGACTTTTCTTTCAAACTTCAATTTGTTTGAGCAACAATATTTAACTTTAATAATGCTTTAGTGTTGATTAAATATAATATAATAAATAGGCTGAGGAAAAAGTCTTTTCGCATTATAGTATGTATGAACTTGTAATAAAATCTCTTTGGCTATACTATTTGTATCTGGCTGGTTTTGCTATCATTAAAAGTTTAAATCTTAAAGAAGATAATTCCAAATTCAAATTTTGAAATTTAATTAATTTATTTTTCGTACAATCAAGATGAGTGAATCTTATGAAGAAATTCGATACCGTTAAATGGGGTAAATAGGGACAAAATCGAACTTCAGATTGAATTTTAAAATAGTTCCAATTAAATAGTCACTGCTCAACCAAAGAAATAAGTTGAGTCTTGAACGTACCTAGGTGATAAAACCGTTACATTATTTTAATAATTCATTTTAAAGAAATAATCGGTAAAATAATGGCCGTCCCAATTTACCCCGCGTCCGGGGTAAATTGATACGGGTAAGGGTTAAATTGGGATATTTGTAAGGGTTGTCAGCTCGCAGTACTGCGATATATAGGTAGGTAGGTAGGTGCCATACAATTATTTATATGGACCGAAATGATGAATACAATCCATAATTTAAGCACAATACACAACATAGTGTAAATTAAGCTGCCTTGCGATTCTCTAAAAGTCAAACAAGAACTCGCATCTCACTACGAAATTCTCCATCACTTCGCATTCGCAATAGAATGACCTTGAATTGGCATTCTGTAAACACTAATCTTAATTACCCTGCCTCGAGCGAAGTGAAGTGACAACGAAGTTTGTTTATACTACTACTAGGGATAGCCGTTAACACGCAAATGTAAATCGAAGCTTACCGGTTTCAGTTTTTCGTTGTATTTATAAGCATTCTGTAAGAAAATACTATGAATTTAAGCTTTGGTGTTAAAGCCACATCTAATATAACTAAAAAGAAAATTAAAAGTCATATATTTATGATATTAATTGTAATTTCTGGCTGCACGCTAAGTTCCTTTGCGTGCACTAGCGAATACCAGAATTAAAAAACAAAATTTTAATTGTTTTGAAAACAATCTCGAGCGGTCGGAAGTTTTTATTTTACTTTTTCTAGATTTTTTGTTACTTTGTGAGTGAATTTAACGTTAAATAAAAATTATGAGGTAAGTAAAAGTTAGTTTTCAGGCTATCAATGGTTCATCCATTTGTTTTTTAATCTAAAATTTCAATATATTACCAACAGATTTAACGAGCGTTCTTCTCATCCGACATTGGTGCAAATAGAGGCATTGATAGACGTTTTGGATTAAAAGCTAGCGAAACAAAAGGTTTAATCGTATCTCAACATGTTCAATAAGAGAACAAGGATATTAAAAAA